>QEPC01008679.1:1657736-1737634 GCA_003113815.1 Sphenodon punctatus | reverse complement strand
GGGCCCCGGGGGCAGGCGGGTGGGGCCCCCACCTCCCTCTCAGCCGGGCCACTGGGGTCCAACACCACCACCACCAAAAAAAAAAAATTTAAACGGCAGCCGCTTAGCTATCAGGAGGGACGGACGAAATGTGTGGGCCCCCAACCATGGTGGGCCCCGGGACACATGTCCCGTCTGTCCCTATGATAGCTACGCCCCTGAAGCTTATGGCTGAAAATCAAGGTGGTGGTGATTATCCCTCATGATGATTTCACGCATTGGTACCTGAGTGATCTCTTCATGATATACAGTAGGAGTGGAGCTGCCCACAGCCCTTTCTTTCTTTCTTTGGCCACTCTTCAGTTCCAGGATCTGGCCCATGAATCTAATCCTTCCTGAAATAAGGAGTTCGGTAGAAGGGAGCAGAGATGAGGACATACACTCAAGGCAGAGGATGGATTCATGACATAGATCCTATGGCTACGGCTGCGGCCACGTCAATAAAGTTGAATTGATTGATTGACATAGATCCATGATCTGGACCTTCCTTTTCCTTTCCCCATCCTAAGCAAGCCCCTTAATTGCCTCTGCCCCAATGCAGGGTTTGCACTATTTTCAAAGTGGCCTATGGGAAGGAAAAGGTTCCCATCTCTGATATACAGAAAAATGAACCCCCATGGGACCAGATAAAATATTCATTATATTGAGGTGTTCATTATAGGGGGTTTGGCAACAAGTGATTGATAGAAATTGGGATTGATAGAAGTGTGGATTGTTATAAACGGGTTCATTATAAACAGGGTTTGTAATAGCTGAGCTGGACTTCCTTTCAATACAAATGAAAGTTGCTGGCAAGATTTTTTTTCCTGCCTTGATCTGTCAGAGCCCAAATCTGTTAAGCTATTGTATTATGCCTGTGACAAGGTTAGACTGCCAAGGTGTGAGTCCCTGAAGGATCAGCCCCAAAGAGCCTACACATGCACTGTTGTCCCAGTGTTCTTTATTTGTGGGCCCAAGTCACTAATATAAACAAACTCCGAAAGCATTCCACTCTATCAGCCATCCATAAGCTCCTAACCTTTTCTCCAGACTAGAAGGAAAGGGCTCCAGCCTGGGCACCTTCCTGGTCTGGCTAGCCAGCTCTAGGAAAGGCCAAGGTGTGTCAGGAACATGAGGGAGGCAAGCAAGCAAGCGCCCAGCCGGCCGGCCGGCCTGCTCTGCTGCACTGCTCCTGAGGCAAGGTTCTCCTTGATGGTCTTCCTGAGCATTCTGGCTTAGGCTTATAATAATAATAATCAATAATCCTTTATTGCTTAGCCAGAGGCCATTGCAGAGCTTACAAACTCCCCTAAGCAGGGGGGATCATAAAATCCCTTCTAACAGTCATACATTTTAAAACCATTTAAACGAACATACAAAGTTAAATTAAAATAAAAATAAAACACAACTTAGTCATAAGGCCTCTAGCTAGTGCTTGCGAATCATTAAACATACACTTATACAGACTAAGTTGATTCTTTACACAATTTTTCTTTCATTATACCCACAATACTCTCATACGAGGCTACATTTACAGTTATCAACGACATAGAAGCCCGTGGGTCTACCTAGCAACTGGACAGTCAAGGCAGTAATCAATTTTTCCCAAGCTCCACAGAACAGAGGGCAATCCAACAATATATGCTTAAAAACATCTACTTTCTTTAAAGAGCACTGGCATAATCACTCAGCAAATAGTACTCCCCTGTATCTACCTACAATCTGAACTGAGGGAAAGGAATTCACTCTTGCCAAAAAGAAAAACCTTCTGGACCTTTGGAACAAACTACCGTCCAGGTAGGGCAGGGGACCGCTCTCTATTGGTGATCTCAAGATGACATCCCAAGGCCCTACTCTCGCCAATAATGGCTCTTTCTTCTTGCCAGGTAATATGTCATAACCTCTCTGCCATTAACTTCCAAGCCCCCTTAAATCCCAATGGTTCCCAAACTACAGGGCTATAACCTAATTGGCAGATCTTGTTATGCACCCCAGTAACTCAACTGTTCAAAATCTTATCCTCCAAGCCCAACACTGACAGAGGGGCAGCCATTTCGAAAAGCACTGGCTTAGGCTTATATGACTGATGCCCCGTGCTAGCCACTTCCTGCCTCACCCAGCTCAGCATTGGCTTGTTAGCCACTTTGCCCTTTGCTGGGATCCAGACTGATTGCCTCTGCACTAGCTCCAAAAGATTACACCCTGCCACCACTTCCTGTGGCCTCATTCTGAAGGAGCTTAGTACGGGTGTTCAAAGACTTTCTCCTTCCGTGCTTTGTTAAGGTAGTTGGCCACAGTTACATTGAGAAAAATGTATTTATGGGCTGGCTGTCTTTAGTGTAAGTTAGGGATGGAAATACAAATTTAGTATTAACATCCTGCGCCGGTGCATTAATAATAATGCACCGGATATCCTGGCGCATGTCGACCCTCGGGAGGGTGTGGAAACAGTTTGGTTGGTTCGCCCCCAAAGGCTTATGGAACCTGAAAGGTTCCAGATAGCTCTCGGGAATGTTTCCTCTGACCTTGATGGCTGCTCACTCGATGACCTCGTGTCTAGGTGGAATATCAGGCTGACGGAGGCCATCGACTGTGTGGCTCCCAGGCGTCCGCTCCCGAAATGCCGACAACGCAGCTCCCCATGGTATACGGGTGAGCTGTGACGGATGAAGCAGGAAGGGCAGCGGTTAGAGCAACAGTGGCATCACTCACGTACTGAAGTGGACCGGTTGCGGCAGAGAGTCTGGTTACGTACCTATGGCATAGCGGTGCGGACAGCAAAGAAGGTTTTCTTTGCTGCCCGCATTGCGTCCACTAAGTCCCGCCCGACTGAGCTTTTCCAGGTGGTGAGGGGGCTGGTCAGTCCGGCCTCCCTCCGCCTGGGCGTGGAACCATCAAATGCTCACTATGATTTGTTTCTGGACTTCTTTGCGGATAAAATCGCTTAAATTCACCACGGTTTTGATGTGACTTTTTTAGCAGAGAAGGGCTCTGAAGGCAGTGGAAACCCCGTCTGGTCCTGTTTTGTGGGATGAGTTTCAGACGGTGTTGCCCTCAGATGCAGGGGATGGTCTTGGGACTGTTCAAGCCACCAATTCTGAATTAGATTCATGCCCGTCCTGGCTGGTTAAGGCTAGCCGGGAGACATTGAGGCCGTTGCTGGTGGGGATAGTCAACGCCTTCCTTGGGGAGGGCAGGGTGCCGGATGTCTCAAGGACACGGTGGTGCGGCCCCTGCTCAAAAAGCCATCTTTGGACGTTGATGGCCTTGCCAGTTAATGGCCAGTCTCTAACCTTCCCTTTTTAGGGAAGGTTATTGAACAGGTGGTGGCTCAGCAGCTTCAGGGGCATTTAAACCAGATTAATTTTCTCAATCCCTCACAGTCGGGCTTTCGTTCGGGTTATGGCACGGAGACTGTGCTTGTGGCCTTGGCCGACGACCTCTCCCGTGAGTTACACCGGGGTCGTTCGACCCTGTTGGTCTTGTTAGATCTCTCAGCTGTATTTGATACCATTGATCATGAGTTGTTGGTGACTCGGCTGTGGGACCGGGCAGGGATTGGCGAGACTGCTCCTGAATGGTTCCGCTCATTCCTGGCCGGAAGAACCCAGCGTGTAGTGCTGGGGGAGTTTTCATCTCCCCTCCTCCCCCGGGGCCTCACGTGTGGAGTACCGCAGGGTTCCATCCTATCCCCTATCCTGTTCAATGTGTACAATGCAGCCTTTGGGAGAAGTTGTTAGGGAGTATGGAGTGAGATGTTGTCAATATGCTGATGACACCCAGCTATATCCCTCATTTTCCTCCGACTCAGGCCCTGCAGTCTCGGTGCTTACCCGGTGTTTGTCTGCTGTGGGGGATTGGATGAGGGCGAGCCTCCTGAGACTAAATCCTGACAAGACGGAGGTGATGGTTGTGGGGAAGGCTGGGGGTGGGGGGTTGCTCCTGGACCCACACCTGGATGCTCAGGTGACGGTTGTGGCGAAAGGTGCAGTTACATCTGGTGCTTTGGCTTAGGCTTTATGTCTTAGCCTCGGATCTGGCCACGGTCATCCATGGTTTTATTACCTCGAAACTGGATTACTGCAACGTGCCACCCTTGGCATTGGTTTGGAAACTGCAGCTGGTGCAGAATGTGGCGGCCCGTCTCTTAATGGGGACAGGTTGACGCGAGCATATCACACCGGTGCTTCGCTCTCTGCACGGGCTGCTGGTAGGTTTCCAGGCTCAATTCAAGGTGTTGGTGCTGACCTTTAAAGCCCTAAACGGCCTGGACCCCCGCCTACCTGCAGGACCGCTTCACCCTCCGGGTCCTGGAGCGGCCCCTATGGTCGGCTGGGGGCGCCTTCCTCGGGCTTCCCCGGGTTTCCTGGGTGTCTACTGTGAGGAGGGCATTCTCCGTGGCTGTGCCGCAGCTGTGGAACTCCCTCCCGTTGGAGATCTGCTTGGCTGCCGAGCTCCCCTGTTTCCACAGACAATGTAAGACCTGGTTGTTCCGCCTGGCCTTTCCCGAGGGAGATGGGGTGGATGGGTTGGGTTAGGGTAGGCGGGGATGGGGTTTTATATTGTTTTAACTGAAATTATTATGGTTATTTTCATGTTTTAATGTTTTAAATGTTTTAATATATTGTGAGCCGCCCCGAGATGCCTGAGACAGGAGGGGGCGGCATATAAATTGTAAAAATAAATATTAAATATAAAATAGATAAAATATTAAAGTGCACTAAAGTAGGCACTTTAGTATTAATACTAATAACACTAAAACGAGCAACAGATACAAAAATTCTATTTAATATTTAAATTTGAAAAAGGCACCTTTGCCATCTGCTGGACTCTGTTTGGCTTGCGCTCTGTCACTCTGTGTCTTTCCCCACTTTTTGATTGCATCCTAGTCAATTTCACCTGGGTTCTGGCAGCACTACTGTTCTCCCATTCTGCTCTGTCTCACAGCTCCTCTTTCCATTCTGGGTTACAGCTGGTCCCCCAGGCCCATCAACCACCCCGCAGCTGCCTCGTCTCACCTGTGCTATGTTCTGAGATCAACGTTTGCTTTCTGCCTGTCCCCAGCTGCAGGTGAACAGGGTGGCTGGGGACAGACAGAAAGCAAAGTTGATCTCAGGATGCAGCGCAGGTGAGTGAGGTAGTTGTGGGGTGGGGGTGGAGGCAGGTGGATAGGGTTACAGGGCCAGTTGCCATGCAGAAGCAAAGCGCCCCCCATCCACTAAAAGCCCCCAGCCCTTGGCATTCTCCCCAAACCCAGTGCTATCCCAACCTCCAGTGCCAGCCCCCCTTAACCCTTGCCCCTCACCTAGGCACAACTAGCCCCCTTTGGCTCCACAGCACCCCAGCCCACAGCCACCCACTAACAGCCCACAGCTGCTGGCATTTGTCCCCACCCCCCAAACCCAGTGCCACCCACACCTCCCCCCAGACCAGTGCCAGACAAACACTACACTTGACTTTAGTAGATACTTTACTACTTTTAGAACCCCCATGGATAGGGTGGCCAGATATGCAAATTTTAGAGGACACTTATGAAAAATACAGATTGCAGGGCTGTATTAGAGCCAATTCAGCCCTGCAACCTGTATTTCTCATAAGTGTCTTCTAATATTTGCATATTTGGCCACCCTACCCATGGATCTTTTTCCATTGACTTCAGTGGGGAAAGGCTCCCATTGACTTCAATGGAAAAAAACAACAGAACAAATACTACAGTAAACAAAAACTAAACAAAAGTAAATACTCAGTCCATCCCTAGTATAAGTTGCAATTTCTAATTTTGGGGATAGATACCTGGAAGATTGGAATGGGCACCTTTTAACTGTATTTTATAAATTGACAAATAAGAACAATTCTGATATTGGAACACAAGAAGAAGTTATAGCATACGCTAACTCTGTGTCAGTGGTATCACCCCATCAGCCCCTCTAGCGTTGTATCTCAGATTTGTATTTTTTAACCCCAGGAAATGAACTCTGGAATGCATGTTAATCACAGCATGGAAATTTGATTTTTATTACACAGAAAGTGCTTTCCACCCCAGGGGAACCCAACCGGGTAGCAGAAGTGCCACATGTAGGAGACAAACACATCTTCACAATACTCGGATGATCTTCCAGAATCCAAACTATCACCAGCTTAGCCTGCAAAACCTGATGGTTATCTCCACCCCAGCTCGGATAGACCAGCGACCCAGAAAAAACAATAACTTAATTTCAGGGGCTAGTCCAATGGACAGGTAATGGGAACTAATGGCTGGCAGGTGTCATGCTGCAAAAGGTAATAATACACTGGGTTCTTGTTAGGGAAATATTCTGGGTAGATGGTGGTGGGAGAGCGAGGGCTAAGCAGGGCTGTGCTTGGCTAGTTCTAGGATGTGAAATCTCCAAGGAAACCCAGGATACGGGACACAGTAAACAATCCTCTCCCCTGTGAATTCTCATGGTACTGATCCTTCAATATGGTTCTAGGCTGCTTTGTGCTATTTTCAAGTATCTTCTTTTGAATGATATTCAAGACTTAAATCCCAGAGCATGCAAGTTTATTTAAAGTCTATCACTTTTTGCACCATTAAAGAGTGCTAGACACAGTGTCATTGCTTGCTTATGTTGGCCCCTGTCACTTGCAGCACATAGTCTGATGTGGGATTGGAATGGAGGACAGAAACTGGCCAGCCTGTTGGGCACATGATTCTTCTAGAAAAAGTGCTAGGATGAATGCATCTTAATCCAGGTATTCAAGCTATGTATTATATATTTTTCTTTACAGGGTCTGAAAAATGTCTTCAGCACTGCACAGTTTGCCTTGTGAGGACTGAGAGATGCTCTTTCCTATGGATAAAACTATTCAAAAGGAACTGATAGAACCATTTTGTTTCTATTTAGCCTCACATGGAAGTGGCTCCAGTTATACTGCATCCTATTGTAGCTTGAAACATCAATCAATGTGTGACCAATGAAATTTACCTTTAAAAGAAGTCAGGCATTTGGGGGTGTCTTGATGATATGTTGGAAACCAACATATATTTGCTCCACATGGCAGTGTCTGACTACTGCCAGTGCCAACAGGAGTCATGCTTAATCGAAAATCCTTTTGCAAGAACACCAGTGTGGTGTGCTCTGCATTCAGCTGAACGTGACACAGAGGGCACTGGTTTATGTCTGCAAGGCTCCCAGTAATGCTGCCATTTGCTGGATCCCTGCACCCTATTTTGAAAATTTAACCCTAACCCCCACCTTTGTCCAACCAACTTGTTTCAGAAAAGGGAGGGAGAACACATAGTTACCAGTCATCTATGGGAGAATGTATAAAGAATTGGCAGTCACCCATGTTAACAAAGGTTTAAAGTGGTAAAAACACAGCCACAGCTTTCTAAAGTCGTAGGACCTACAAGACTTCAGGAGAAGGCTGAAGCAGGTGTCAGATCTTTGGATTCTGTATGCAATGTTTAGAGTTTGCATTGCTCTACAGAGAGTATGAGTTTGGATTTAACTTTGTTAGTGAGCTCAGCTAACCACTCAGAAAGATATGTGCCAGTTTCCTTCTGAGGTGACAAGGCCTAGTGCAACAGAGAGATTACTTCCTTGGTCAAGGCTCTTTCTTTTTCAATGGTAGTTTGTGAAAATGTATTTTTTGTATTTTAACAAAATTATATTCCTATAAAACGAGCAATAGAACTGGCCATTCTGATCAGTCTGAAACCTGCTCTCAAGGGCAAATGGATGGTAGTCTGGAAAGGAGCCCAACAGTAACTTGTTATAGTGGAAGGTATTTAAAATACTTGCAGACTTTTTAGGATCAAGGAAGACACCCCAGCTTGTTGTTAGTTTATATAGAGCTAGATGGGCATGGAGACATAGTTCCTGGTTTCTACAAGTGTTGATCTCTATGCTTGTAGATCCACTTTACCAGCATTCGTACCTTGTAGTGTAATTACCTGGGGGTGGGACGAGGCATGCGATCAGCCAGGGAGTTGACTGAACCCTTTGTCGCTAGATACTTAGCCACTTTAATTTCTTCAGTCTTTGTTCACATGATTGCTTACCCCTGGCAGTAAGCCAGTTTACAGTGTGTAGGTCTCTCTATCAGAAGTATGGGGGGAAACACCCCCTACTTGCTTTAAACGTTGTGTTCATATGAACAAAAGCAAAATTAAAGTGAGGTAAGGGGTAACCAGAGTAAGTCTTTGGGTGAAATCACACATAACTCTGCTAAACTCTGATGTTGTTATTATTATTATTATTAACAAACATTTATATAGTGCCAGCAGTGTACCTGGCACTTTACAAAGTAATAAAATAGACACAGTCCCTGCCCCTAGGGCTTACAATCTGAGAGACAGGAGCTGGGGGAGAGACTTAGGAAGGGGAACAGAGGGAGAGACAAGGGGTCTAACATTCATGAAGATGCGAGGTCTCAAGTGCACGTACTTGGCTTGGTTACGATGAGAATGACAGCAGGCAGGTCCATGTTGCAAGGATAAGGGTAAACCGATCATAGGTATAGGAATAGTGGCTCAGCAGGATAAAGAGTCAGACAGAGCAGAGCGAAAGAGGTGAGTTTTAAGGAGAGATTTGAAGGTATGAAGGGAGGGGGCAAGGCGGATGTGGACAGGGAGGGAGTTCCAGGCATGGGGGGCAGCAAGTGAGAAGGGACGAAGGCGCTTAGGGGAGCAGGGAAGGCGTGGAAGGGTGAGAGAAGGGACAGAGGAGGAGCGAAGTGCACGGGCTGGAGTATGGAGGGCGATAAGTGCAGAGAGGTAGGGGGGAGCAAGGTTGTGAAGAGCTTTATAGGTGAAGACTAGGAGCTTGTGCAGGATTCGTTCAGGAAGGGGAAGCCAGTGAAGCGAAGAGAGGAGGGGCTGCACATGGTCGAAGCGACTGGCGAGGTAGATGACCCTGGCAGCAGAGTTTTGGACAGAGATGAGGGGAGAAAGGTGAGACCGGGGAAGGCCAGTGAGAAGGAGGTTACAGTAATCGAGGCGAGAGATGACCAGAGCATGAACAAGAGTTTTGGCAGACGAGACAGAGAGAAAAGGGCGAATCTTAGCAATGTTATGGAGGGAGAAGCGACAGGATTTAGCAACAGAGTCAATGTAGGGTTTAAAAGAAAGGGCTGAGTCAAAGATGAAGCCTAGGCTACGGGCTTGGGGGACAGGCAGGATGGTGACTCCATCAATAGTTATTGACAGTGAGGAAGGAGAGGAAGGATGAGGGGGGAAGATAAGGAGTTCCGTTTTAGCCATGTTCAGTTTGAGTTGACGTTGAGACATCCAGGTAGAGATGTCAGAGAGACAGTTGATGAGACGAGCTTGAACAGAGGGAGAGAGAGATGTCTACTAAACTCTAATGTCTGCGGGGCCCTGGAAGCTTTATATTCAGCCCTGGATGATCCCTGGATCACTGTTGCATGTGAGTGAGGCACTCCGATTTTCAGCCCTGCTTTAAACTCTGGTTTGATGGATCTGATCTATTCATCAGATCCGAGTTTAAAGCAGGGCTGGAATTTGCAGTGTCTCACACACATGTCCCAGTGATCCAAGAATCATCTGGGGCTGATTATACAGCTTCTGGGGCCCTGCAAACATCAGAGTTTAGTAGAGTTACGTGTGAGTTTACCTCCAGTGTGAACATGCAAACCCCAAAACATTCTCCCCCCATTCCCTCCCCCCCCCTCCCCCCCCGCGTGCAGTTCTGGGACTTGCTAGGATATGGTCCGGCCTTAGAATTTGCAAGGCCTAGGGTGAAAACAAAATGTAAGAACCCAATGACCCCACCCCCTTCCCAGGATGCCATCCCCTTTAGCAGTTGGCAGTCTGCTGCTTACAAACACCAAGTGGCATATAAGATGTGGGTTTTTTGTTTTAAATCAGTACAATGTGCAAGTGAAACCACAGAGCTGAGGCAGGACATCTGGTCATAAACACATTCCCATACCTGCTCTCATTCACTCACACTCAGGCTTCCTCCTGTCCTCTCCCTCCTAACGCACCAGCGGTGGGAGGGCACAGCTCCCTCGATGCACAGCAGCCCAATCACTCCGGGCAACTCCAGCAGCAGCAGCAGCTACAGCCAGCCATGCAGTGGGAACCCCACTCCGCAGCTTCTGCCACTTTCTGGAGGACCCCACTCCCAGCCCTGGGAGTGGAGGTGGGGCTAGCACTAACGAAGCAGCCATAGCTCCCAAAGGACCCTAAAGAACATTGCACTTCTGGCCTCGCTGGGAGGGAACCATACCACCACTGCTCTGGAGAGCCAGGGAGCCCCATAGTGGAAAGTATTCTGTGGGTGCCCCAAAAGTGTGGGAAAGTGTAGAGGCCCAGGACCATAGCCTCTATAGCCCCCTACTTAAGGCCAGCTCTGTGCCCTCCAACATGAGTTTCAGCAGCATAACAGCAACTTTTATCTCCAACAAGCTTGTAACACCTTCACCCCATCAGGGAGACGATGCAATGGTCATCTAAACACTGTGTACTCGCATCTTACCTTCTGTATGGATAGGGATAGACACACAGAATGCACTGATGCAGGGGCTTGTGGGATTCCCTCTGGCCCCCTTAGCAGTGACCCATATTTTCAATGATCACGTATCACCTGTTTGAAATACCTTCTAGAGTGCTTAGTGTACCCTTGAAATAGAAGCCTCCCTAAAAGTAATGCCTCTTACATCATAACATTTCAGAGATGGCTCAATAGGAGGTGAACTGTTCCATTTCCTACCACACACACATTCAAGGTACATCCACAGTGAGACCCTTTTAGGCAAAGCTACAAGAAAAGCCAGAAGAGCCTTCAGGCTGCAGGCTGCAATAGCTGTTCCTTTCGGACTGGAGAACTGTTGTCCGCTTGGGAGTTGGTTGAGTGGTGCTTGGGAATATCACCTCAAAGCAATCAAAAGCATCAGCACAGGAGCCATTTCATTTTGGGAGCATTTGTGTGAAATTGCAACACTCACTGTAAACAAGTAGGGCAACGATGGGTCTAATCAAATGCAAATGACCAACTTTGCAATTTGGGGGTAGGGGAGGGAAGGAGTAATTTTACTAAGGATTCCAAATTATGATGAGATTATGTGTTTTTTGGAGGAAATCACTCCCTTTTTCATGTTCTTGTCTGGATCTGAGTTAAGTTTTTAGCAAATTATTAGGAGAGATTCAGGGTAAACATTAGGACTCTGGGGAGAAGTTTGCTAGCAAGACTGATGCATAGGGTAAACCAGCACAGCATACCTAAATTCCTTGTTTGCAAGATTAAGGCCGTATCTTTCCCAGAAATGTTTGCCTTGTTAACGCTACCTTCTGTGGAGGTGAGTACATGCAGAATCGGGCCCAGCTCGTTGCACACCACATATTGTACCAGCAGTAAGGTGTCCTTCACCAAAGTTTGATTTATTCACCTCATCCAAAGTAGAATTGGTACATCTGATATGCACAGACTCTTTGGAGCTTTTACACTCCCCTGCCAACCCTCTCCCTCAGTGTTGGGGTACCTGCAGACTTCTAGGTTCTCCTTTGGCTGCTCTCTTCCAGCAGCCCTCTCCCAACCACTATACTCCTTATAATAAACGGGGCGTCTGAACTAATCAATGCCTCAAAACAGGCATTCCCTTCCCTCTTTTGTGTGGCAGGTTGCTAGTGGTGCAGTGGTCCAAACTCGGCAATGCACCAAACCCATACTCTGAAATCTATTGCCTTACCTACACGCAACTGAGTAACGGCAACCCACAGTGAGGCGGCCCACCTCCATCCAATGACCACTCTAAAGTACTGCCTCCTGACCCATCATGTAAAACTTAGTGGGGCATGAAATGAATGAAACTAGACAGCAGATTTAAAACAAAAAGATGTACTTTTTTTGCGTAACGCACAATTATTAACCTGTAGAACTTGTTGCAAAAGGATGTTGTGAAAATCAAGAAAGGATTGGATAAGTTCTTTGAAGATAGGTCCATAGCGTTAGTCAAGTAGGTGAGGTGATGAGATCTCTGACTGTTGGGGCTGAGAGGGAATAATAGGGAATGGATCGCTCCAGTATGACCTGTTGCGCCCTTCTCTGAAGTGACTGAAGCTGTCGCTGTTGGAGACAGGACGCTAGGCTAGATGGACCGTGGTCTGACTCAATGTGGAACTTATGTTCTTAACGCTGTTTTTCAACACAGAGAAGGGATTTGCCTTCACCAAAAATAGATTGCCTGAAATTTTACATTAAAGCCTCATATACTCTCAAATAGGAAGGACCTTCAGTCAGAAGCAACCAAAATGTCTGTCAATCTCCAATTCATTCATAAGCTTTTTTAATACCAAAATGTTAGGGGGAAATGCCCTGTGTACATGTTGCCTATACGAAGCTTACTAGCCTCTTATTACATCAGATCAGCTAACACACTGGATAGCTGTATTCTTTGGCTTCCTGTATTAAATACAACAACTTTATAAAAAAACAAAACTGGGTGATATCTTCAAGGACACAAAGGGCAGCTATTAGATGTCAATGGGAACTAGACTCAAATTTTGGGTGCAGCCAGACAAGACAGACTGGGGAGGCTACCACACTTTAGGTAGCCTTACCCCACCCCCACCCCCAGGCAAACGAGCCACGTGATGCAGTGGCCCATGTATCCAGGACCCGCCAGATGTTCTCCCCGCCCCGGTGTCAGGCAAACAACTGGCTGCTCCGAGACACGTCCTAGTTAAAATTCCAAGGACGCATCACAGAGCAGCCTTACCCCAACTGGGGTAAGACTGCCCAGGGTGGGGCAACTTGTGTGATGAGGCCCGCTTGGTCATGGCTGGGGTTGGGCTCTCAGTCTGGCCGGGGGAGGGAGGGAGGTAAGACAGGGCTGGGCACCCGCAGCTCGTGTCGGCAGTGCCTCTGCCTGCCATTCTCTCAGAAAGAACTTCTGTGTAGCCTGCACCGCTTGTTCTAATATTCAAAGTGACCCATGGGAGGGAAAATGTTCCCCATCCTTACCCTAGTATTTAGGCCTATGACTACTGTTCGTGTATACGCACTACTTGGCAGAAAACTGTTCAATAGATACCACTGCAATTAACTGAATAAACTAATTCTGCTCCCTACCTCTAAACCTTCAAATCCCTCCTAAAACCCTACCTCTTCTGTCAGGCTTTCCTTAGCTCCACATTGCCTCAATCGCCTCCCCGATTTTCTTAGAGTCCCCTTCTCCCATGTAACTAAGCACCTGCAACTTTGCAATTTGGTGAATGCATTCTGGTTCCTCCCTCGGTTCCCCTCTCCTTTGTTTCCCCTTCGTCTCTCTTAGGGCATTAACAAACATGATGGTGGCTTGCTTTAGCCTGTCAGCCACAGGCATGTTTGTTGGTGTGCCGCCAGATGTTCTCCCAGGATTACTCCCAGGTGTGTCAGCGGAGAGCCCGGGCTGTGACCCCAGAGACCTTTGGCTATTGTGTGTTTTTAGCCCACCGTAACCCAGCCCAGTTCGGGTCCGCCATGGTTGATGGCTGTTCGTCATGGTAGGGGGCAGGTGTATGAAGTGCAAGGCGGGGGTGGAACCGGCTGCATGTTTCTATAGCTTCCCAGCAGCCCAGCTGCTGGCACATTTTCTGGCCAGCCCAACCTGGTCTGGACCAAGTTGGCAGCACGTTCCCAACCTAGGTTGTGCCATGACAGTGGCGCTTCTCCCTCACTTCTGTTAACATCCTTAATTTGTAAGCCCACTGGGTCAGTGACCTGTCTCTAATTAATTATTATTCAGTGCCAGCGACCTGTCTCTAATTAATGATTATTCAGTGCCAGGTACATTGCTGGCACTTTATAAATACTAAATAATAATAATAATCACTTTGCAGGAAAATGTTCATGTAAAAGCAGTGGTGGCCTATGTCCCTTTTTGTGCTGAGTACTTTAGATTTGATTTTTATCCTGGACAGTAACTCCTATTTGTGCCTTTGAAAATTTCCCCCATCTTTCTTAGTTTCCTCTCTGGGATTTTATTTCTGATCAATTATCTGAGAGACCAGTAGAGGTACTGAGACCTTAGGGGCAAATCTATAAATTTCTTGAACATCATGGACTGAGGGGAATTTTAAAAAGTCTTTTAAACATGACTAGCCCTCTTTAAAAAAAAAAAAAAAATCAAACATTTATCCATTATTTATTTATTTATTCATTCTTATCCCACTCTTCCTTGACTTGGGGTCAAAATTTATTCTGAACACAGTTTTCTGAACTCTGTCTTTTAAATTTGAATAAGGTGCCATTAAAGCTGTTTGGTCTTGCTGTGAAAGAGATGTCAGTTAGAACAGATGTCAGAGTTAGAATACACTGATTCTAAGCAAAAGGTGCTAGCCATTTGTTTAAAAATGGACTTAAATTGACATCTCTATCCCAAGTAGTCTTGCTTCACTGACATTTTTTTGCATTCTATATTTTAAAAAAAAAAACTTGGCGGCAACCCTCAGTCATTATAGGTAAGGCAATAGGAGCAAGCCATTGAGTTCAGTGAAGACAGGATTGCATCTAAGAATATCAATGACTGGAGAAATCCCCAACCACATGGAGCCTGTCACCCTATTTTAAGAAGAGGGAGGTGGAGCTGCAGATTCTGTCAGTCTTTAAAAGGGTTGCTGGGTTGTTTTTGTGTTCCTTTCCAATGTCTTGACTCTTGGTGCAATGATAAGTGGTGAAGAGAGGGCCTGGGGCCTGGTAGAAAGAGGGACATCTGGGAATGGAGAAGACATCTGACCTCAGGAAAGGTGGAGGAAGCACACTCAAACTAGCCAAAGGTCTCCAAAATACTGGGAAAGTGTAGTACATATGAGCAGTTCGGCAAGGCTGCCACGGGTAAGGAAGGGATGGGACGTGGCTTGTGTAAGTGTACAGAATAGGGTCAGGAGGAGGTGGAGACCATGACAAAGAATCTCTCTTCCTTTTATCCTTCATCCTTCTGTTCTGGAACCAGACCTGTGTCAAGATACAAGAATGCTTTCAGTTTCTAAAGCACCAGATGGTAGGAGGGGGCATGACAGCTGGTTTTGTGGGGCCCCCAGAACATGCCGGTGGATCCCAACTCACTGGTTGAGAACTACTGGACTAGATGACCTTTTAAGGTCACTTCCAATCTAAAATTCTATGGCTTTAAGTCATGATGATTCCTGGGCAAAGCAATCTGCTCAATTCTAGAGTCTTCATCTGATCATTCCTGTCTGACATCATCCTAAAAAGTCTAGCTTACTTTGATGGTGCTTTCAGGTAGGTTCAGAGCAGCAGCCAGCTCATATCTCCTGGCCTTGGGGATGTAGCTCTCTTTGGAGTACTCCTGTTCCAGAGCTGCCAGTTGCTCCCGGCTGAATATGGTCCTGTGTCTGCGAACCTGGTCAGTACTTGCAAGTGGGAGAGGGTGCTTCTGAGACAAAGGCTTCTCGGCTGTTTTGGCATCGCTGGCGGAGTCTTTGTTGTCTTGGGTCACTGGTGACAGATGAGAGCAACTTTGACACTTGAAATACTAGACCAAGGCCAGATTAACCATTGGAACAACTACACTGAAGTATTAGAGGCCTCAGCCTAAGGACCTCTGTATTCAAGGTCAGTTGGCATATACATGTGTGTGCCTTCCTTGCATAAATCTCTATAACTTGATTGTGTTATACAGTTGTGCAATTGTTTATTATGTGGTGCAATTAAACAATAAAAATCATGAGATTTAATCTTTATTGTTTTAAGTGCATAATACAATTGGCACAATAGTTTAACAAGCCATATCACTTGAGTACCCTGGTTTTTGCAGAAGAATACATATAAAGGTAGTCTGGAGGCCCCCAAAATATGACTTTGCATGGGTCCCTCACATCCTTTAATCTGGCCCTGGGCTAAGCTTCCCAATAGAGCTCATTATGTATGGGGGCAAATTTTCAAACAAACTCAGTACTTTAGGGTCAGATTTTCCAAAGAGCTCAGCTCAACACATTGGGGCCATATTTTTAAAAGAGCTCAGTACATAAGGGCCACATTTTCAAAAAAATGTGCAGTACGTGGGGACCACATACATTTCCAAAAGAGGTTAGTACATGAGAGTGAAATTTTCAAGAGTTCAGTACACTGGGGCCAGATTTTCAAAAGAGCTCCATATATGGGGAGCTCAGTACAGTGGGGGCAAATTTTCAAAAGCGATGAAGCAGTCCATATAGTGATGGCAGATTTTTAAAAAGAGCTCAGTACATGGGAGCCAAATGTTCAAAATAGTACACTCAGTAGGGCCAGATTTTCAAGAACTCAGTATATTGGAGCGATATTTTCAAAAGAGCTATGCATAAGGAGAGATTGTTTTTAAAAGAGAACAGTACATGAGGGTGTATATTTTCGAGAGAGTGCCATACACTGGGGCCAAATTTTCAAAACAGTTCAATGCATTAAATTCCAATTTTCAAAAGAATCCAGGACTGGATATTTAAGTACTCAAACATCTGAAAAGCATAGGCTCTATTTTCAAGAGGTCTTGTGTCCTGCTTAGACACCCAAGTAAGAGTCAGTTTTTCAAAGGCACTCAGTAGCTTCCATTGTCAAAAAATGATAGGAGCTCCACATGGTGGATAAACGGGATACGAGCTCCAAGCCCAGTCTAAAAGCCAGGTCTCAAAGTCTTTTGAAAACCTATCCTGCTGTGAGTACTTGCTGAACTCCCTGGTCCTGATTCTGGACACTGAGCACTTGAAATTCTTGCATGTCTTTTAAATGCCCAAATGGAAGATTTCCTCCATAGAAAATTGGACTATAACAATTGGATCTTTTATTTGACTAGTGAAAAAACAGCCCCCATTTGTATTGTTTTAAGGCAGGGGTGGGGAAACTCTGACCCATGGGTCCAATCCAGTCCACAGCTGGTTTTTATTTGGCCCCCTCCCAGGTCCTAGATCTAGCCCATGAACACAGCCTCCCTACCCTCAAGACCCTGAGAGGGGAAAGGTTCCTTGCCACTGTTTTAAGGCAATGTTCACTTTGGCCACAAAAATATATCTTCAATACATTTATTCTCTGAGGGCGTGTTCTTATGCTCATCTCTACCAGGGTAAGAACTCTGGAAGAACCCCTTAACACACTTTAACCACCCTTTTGTTCTCACAAGTGGTTAAAGAAGGGAATTTTTACCACTTACTAAAAGTGTGGTTTAGCAGAACTTGTTCCAAGATAAACTGGAGAGCAGACACCCCTACATACTCAATTTCACCTCACCAGAGCTGATATTTATGGAACATTTAATGTTCTTAGAGGTGATCTGAGACATAGCTGTTTGTACAGTAAGGTTAAATGGATCAGATTGAAATTAGTGCCACTTTGCAGAAGAATCATTTTATCATAAGAGAAAATGAAGGTTTGACATTGTCCAGCTAAGAGAAGCAGAAGCCTAGTTGCCTCGGTGCTGGTCACTGTTGCAGACAGAAAACCTATTGGTCTGACTCAGTACAGCAGTGACTCAAGGTGCAATCCTGATCCATTGGCATCAGTGGAGGGTTTGCCATTGATTTCAATGGAATCAGATTTGTAATCTATGTTGCAATGTTCTTACACCTCATTGCCATTGGTTACAGAAAGGTAGTTTAGAATCTTCATACTCACACATGTGAGCCAGCCTTGGTCACTTTCCTGCAGCAGATTCAATGAAGGTGACTGATGACTCTCCTTTCAAATGATTCAGATTATGCCAGCAAAGGCTGATGCTATTTCCAGTCTGTTTCTTCTGAGAAGTCCGAGTCAGCAGAGGGGGATGGGGTGGGGCAGACTGAGGAAATACAGTGATGAAATGATGCTGTGGAGAGCTTCTTCCAGGAAAAAAAATGCTGTTTATAAAAAGAGCAGAGGAGAGGCTGCTCCTGCCCTTTTAAAGTCCAGGCAACTCGTCCCTCGGCGCCACTTGGACTCAGGACGCAGGAGGTGTGAACTGCTAAGAGGGCCTAGATCATTCATTGTATTGAAAATCCTCCTTGATTTCTCTTGTATAAAGAGGCTCCCAGCCGAGATAAACCAAACCACCATTGTTCTGCCCTCTTTGATGTGTGTATTTTGGAAGCAATTCCTATAAATGTCTCTGCCTCAGAGGCTTTTAAGTCTTGCCACATATCACTATTGCCTTCTCCTGGCCATTCACTGTAGAAGTTTTATTGTTTTTTTACTCCATCACACTTTTTTTTTCATGCTCAGGTTTCAATGGCATTTATTAATGGGCTCATTAAAAAATATATTCCACTTGATGAGTTCTACTAAATCCAGCAGGGAAACCAAAGGATCATTATCATTATTTCTATCTAGACAGAAAGTGTGGTTGCCATGTTCGTCCCAAATGTAAGAGATGGCAACAATGTAGTTCAAATGATATCTTTTATCAGACCAATTTCTGTTGTACTGTTCTATAGCACTTTCAGTGTTCAAAGTGCTTTGTCATCCTTATCTAGTTCAACCTTGCAACAACCCTGCGAAGCACGTCATTATTATTCCCATTCTACAGAGAAGGAACTAAGGCCTTGCCTGAGGCCACCCAGTGATTTCATTACGGCTAAGCTGAGATTTAAACCCTAATTTCCCAGATCCAATGCCAACATTTGATCCACTAGACTAGGCTGGTTCTCAATAGCAATCATCAACAGTAATGTTTCCACAAGGTTGCCAACTCGCATAATTTCATCACAAGTCTTGCAGTTTGAGAAGCTCAGCTTCCATTTTTGACTGGTTGGTTGTCTGTGAGTAGGCCCATTAATAGCTATCTATTAGTCGAACTAGTCAGGGGATGAGACCTCTGAATGTTGGGAGGTGGGCGTCAATAGCAGGAAACCGATCACTCCATTTATGAGTTGGCATGCTCAGGAACATCCTGGAGCACTGCCAGCAAAACAGGCAGCCCAACCCTGGGGCAGCAGCCAGAGGCAGGGCTGCCATCTGTCTGCTTGGTGAACAGCTGCTGCAGCCCCGCTCTCGGCCAGGGGTTGCCCTGGCAATGCCATAGTGTTGCGGGCAAGCTACCCGCAAAGCTATGGTGTGGGAGAGGGATGCCGCACGGGCAGACTGTCGGCCTTAGCAGCTGCCGGGTCTGTTTAAAATGGACCCAGGTGTGGCTGCAAATGGACAGAGATGGGGATGCACCCCTGAACTTGCTCTGGGGTTGTGCACCCCCACATCCGTGTGAAAATACCCAATAGGTCATAATGGAATGATCCATTCCCTACTAATCACTCCCAGTTCCCAGCGGTCAGATATTTTGTCTCCTAGCTCAAAAATTCCAACGCCTCCCCCTTATTATTCTGATCCTCGCAGGCTGATTTCAACCCAGTTTGGCAGAGAGGCAGAAGGCCCCAAAGTAGATTGGGACTAAAGATTTTGTAGCAAGAGGTACTCCTGGAGGGGAGAGAGAGCCTCTTTGGTAGCCAAAATTTCTCATTGGTTTACATTGAACATTGTCCCCCCACCCCCTTACGAAACCAGACTTGATTGATCTGAATGCACAAACCTTCATAGTTGCAGAGAAAGCTTGAAAACACGACTTCACTGTGGGCCTTGAGGGCTCAGAAATTAGAAGGTGAATAAAGAAACACAGAAGTCATTCTATTTTAAGACAAGTGTAGACCAGGCATGGGGGACCCCTGGCCAAATATAGCCCTCAGCCACTTTTTAATTTGTATTGGGCCCCTTTCCAGTTCCTGGATCTGGCCCATGGATCCACTCCCTACCCTCAAGCACTGAAACGCACCCAGGTAGAAGAAAGTCAGGCATTCTCTTGAGGCTAGGAGGTGGATCTGTGAGTAGGATCCATGATCTGGATGGGCGCTCCCTTCTCTTCCCTCACACCTTAGTTCACCTGCCTGGCCATGGAATTTGTACTAATTTACAAAGTGGCATTGCCAGGGCAACCCCCAGCCGAGAGCAGGGCTGCATTGGCTATCCACCAAGCAGACAGACGGCAGCCCCACCTCTGGCTACTTCCCCAGGGTTGAGCTGCCTGGTCCACTGGCAGTGCTCTGGGATGTTCTATAGTGTGGGAGAGGGGCACCATGCAAGTGGACCATGGGCTCTGGCAGCCTGCCCTGCCTCTGCTCCGCCTGCACAGAGACACATTGGAAAAGATTCAGAGGTGGCATGATAGCAGTTGTCAAATACTTAAAAGGCTGACTTTGGTCATTTTTATACGGATACCCCCCCACCCCGCTGGATGTGCAGGCAGGTGCGTGGTGGTGGTGGGGGGCATTCATGTAAATGTCATGGTGTGGAATGGGGGGTTTGTCTGTGCAAACAGCACAGGTGGTGGGTAGGGGTGCTTGCGCACTACCATGCAACACCCATCTCCGCTCATCACCCACCCATGGAGCAATGGGCTCCAATGCCCAATGCTACGTGAGTGAGGATGAGTGGAGGTGGGTGGAGATGGTTGTGCACCCATGGGAACAGCCACACACCCATCTCCACCCACCACGGCTGCACACCCATCCCCCCCACCCAGGCGGTCCGTTTTAAAAGGGCCTAAAGCTCTTAAAAACGGCCGTTCGAAAAGGACCTAAGCCCATCGGCCTTGGAGCTTTAGGCCCTTTTTAAACAGACCCCATGGGTCTGCTGGCATGGTGGGTGGAGGCGGGTGTGCAGCCTTTCCCACGGGTGCACACCCACTTCCACCCATGGAGCCTGCTCCTGTTTGCCGGATGGCTCTGTGGGTGGGTGATGGGTGGAGGTGGGTGTTGGGCAGGAGCGCACACGCACCCTCACCCACTGCCTGTGCTGTTCGCAAGACATGCACCCATCCCCCCCACCCACCGCTGCAGTGTTTACACAGATGCCCCCACCACACACCCGCCTGCACATCTGTATGGGGAAACATCTGTATGAAAACGGCCATAGAGAAGATGGAGAACAATTATTTTCTGTTGCCACGAAGGTGAAACTGAGACAATGGACTTAAGTGGCAGGAGGGTAGATTTAGGTTTAATGTGTGGGAAACCTTCCGAACTGCAAGAGTAGTTGAGCAATGGAACAAAATGCCATGGAAAGCTGTTGAGTCTCCTTTATTGGACACTTCTAAGAAGCGGCTAGACAAACATCTGTCAGAGATGGTTTAGACAGAAAGAATCCTGCCCCAGTGCAGGGTGATATTGGAAACATATAGCAATGCAGTCACACAACTGCTGATTTCCCTGCATTTCAATGGCCCATACCTTGCAACAGTCAATAGAGAACACGAATCATCAAGAAACAAAAGGAGTGGTATGGATTTCACACAACACTTAGAATATGGGCATAGGCAACTACTACCCACCCACTCTCTAAAAAAGTGTTGTGTGAATGAGCCCTGGAAAACTGAAATGCAGGGGAATCAGCAGATGTTTGAATGATTTGCTATTGGGCCATGAAAATACAATTTATAGAACAAGCAGTGAGCTTGCAAGGGGGAAGGGAGTTGTACGAATGAGCTCTTAGGTGCTGCCCCTATTATAGTTTAGGCAACCAGTAGGCGCCAGGAAGAAGCACATGAGTTGCCGTCGCCTAATGTAGCTGTCCCCTGTAGAAAAGCTATGACTGGAAACTGCAGAGAATAAAGGATTACTGTAACTCAGTCATGAGAAAACAAAAGCGTTTTACCAGCAGCGCTAAATCTTCTTTGCTAAGCAATAGCCTGAGCAATGTTTCCCAGGTGATAAAACAGTGGTTTAGTAATAAAGAGAAGATGCACAGCCACTGATGACAATACAACACCTACGCTTTTAATGTTTCCTAGCTGGACTCAGAGAAATGCATTATCAAATAAAGCCATCTGAGCGGCAGCATCACTCAGCATGTCCTTAGGGTCCACAGTCAGCCTTTATTGGTCCTCGGGTTCATAAAATGGCGCAACGGCCATTTCTTGACATCTTGCGGTAGGTGACTTGGTGGTCGAGGGGAAAAACACTCAACACAAAAACATCGGGAGGTTGTGTTTATCCAGGCACCACTTGCTTAACAGGAAAGATTTCTGATCAGGGCATTGTATAAAACCCAGGAGTAAATAAACAACAGTGAAAGATACAGATTTTGCCTTACAGCAAGCCCAGGGGACATTTTTTCTGGGGACACACTGGCTATTTAAAAATGGCCAATGGGTCACAACAAAAAATACAGTGAGATGTTGACCTTACTTACCCTAAATTCTCACATCTCATATTTGTCCTTAAACTACAGAGATCAAGTTATTTCAGTACTAAAAAAGAAGCATCATCTGAGACAGCAATGAGCAGGCATTTGCAGGATATGGGGAAGGGGCTGGGTGTGGACTACAGAAAGATATGGGTGTGGTAAAGAGATGCAGGGAAGGGCATGGTGTAACAATGCATTGACAGGTAGGTGCTCAGAGCAGAGACTGTATCTGGTCTGTGGATCCAGCTCCTACCCTTCAATGCACACCGTCATCTCTGCTGCCTTCTCCCGGAGCAGCAGTGCGCAAGAATAGTGGCCGGATCTGGGACCAGATTAGGAATGGGAAAGGGGTCAAGTAAAAAACAGCCCCACCTCTGGCTCTGTATTTGCTCTTGTACATATATAATGTGTTAGGTGGAGCAACACGTGTGGCTTCCTGTGTCTGTCTTCCTGCCGCTCAGTCTGGCCTCAGCTCCTTGCCCCTGTTCCTGCTTGTGTTCTGTTCCTTCCCGGCCATCCACTGCCTGTTCCAGAGGCTTCCAGCCCTCGCTCTCCATCCCTGCCTAGCCTCAGGCTGGACTGCTCTTTCTGCAAGCGTCAGTACCTGCACAGCAATCCTACAAAGGATTGTTTCACGCTTGCGCCAGCAGGAGGCAGAGATCAAGTGAAACTGGATCTGGATGCTCTTCTCTGCCTCCGATGCAGCAGGAATGGTGGGGATCTCTCACTGCCTCTCCGAATGCGGGTAGTGGGGAAGTTCACTGCTGTAGTGGGGAGCTCACTAGCGCTTCAGGCAGCCCAAGTGCTTGTGGGGCCTGGTCTCCTCGACTTTGCAAGCTTTGCAGACTCTTCAGGGCCTGCCAGGCTGCAGCGCTCCTCTGGCTCAGTGCAGGCCAGGGGTACTGGACTGGGAGTTCCTGTGCGCTCCGCCAGAACATGAGCCAGGCTGAGCTCCCCTTCTTTGGGCCTCCCCACCCCTGTCTCATTGTGCTCGGCTGCTGTGTGCTGGGACCTGGGGAACGTGTGGGCTTCTGTTTTCCTTTTGCCCTCCAGCTCAGAGTTTCTGTTGCCTCTGGAGGGGCTCCCCTCTGAGCCGCAGGTTAGGTCCCAAAGCGGGGAAGGGGGGCTGGCCTGGCCTGCTACTGTACCAGAGAGCCAGCTCCCTGTAGTTCCTCTTCCCCCAGGCAAGGCCGACAGAGAAGGGGCATAGTTGACAGCCTTACTCGGGATCCCCACCGGGTAACACAGTGCTGCCATCAGCCTAATGCTCTCCCCTTACGGTGCGGCTGACGACCTCCTTGCTCCCTTGGTGCAATGGAGGGTTCCTCTCCATTATCGCCCCCTCCGCGCTGGCCCTGCACGACCAAGCCGCGCTGGGTGTTTTGCCCTCTCCCCGCCCCACTCCCTTTTTCCATGGGTGGCTACATTGGTGTGACAACCGGCACTCCTGTGGCAGCATGGGGGAATGCAGGGGGGGGGGGCGGACTGTAGGCCGGCAATGTTTCTGGACCCCAGCCTCCCACATGACCTCATGGGGGGCGGTCATCTTGGGACTGGAAACAGTTTCCCACATGGTCCTAGGGAGGCTGCCATCTTGGGGGCAGAGCCAGGGCTATAAAACAACAACAACAAAACAGATTACCTTCTGGTGGGACTTACACTTTGATCCTTCTTTCAGAATGATAGGATCGAAACACTGGCCACTTCAGTGGCAGCCTAAATGGATCCTGAGGCGCAGGCCATTCCTTCAGTGCCAGATGATATAAGGGAGCAGGAACCAGTGCCGGTAGAGGGGCCCAAGCGAGGACCTGGACAGGAACCTTCTGAGCCCAAGAAGAGGCTAGCTCCTCAAAAGGAAGCAGGAGGAGCCCTCAGCGCTTGATCCCCAGCCCAATGCTGGGCAGTCCTTGCCTCAAACGTCATGGCTTGGCACCATGGACCCCCACTATGGGGTATATAGCAAACACTCTTTCGCAGTTACATGGAATGGTGCAGTTGCTGTACCAAAGAAACTTGATGGCACACTCAGTGAACCCCAATATTTATTTATTTATATTTATTTTAACAAATTTTGTTCCCTCACCCCTCCTGCTCCAGGCAGCTCAGGGCAGCTTACATTAAAAAAATAATACAACAAAAAGCTAAGACAACCCAATAAAAGAGAAGGCAAAAAAGTAGATCTCCCTCCTCCCTCCCTAACCCACAACCTCCCACCCTAAACCCCATCTCCCCGGCCAAACACTGGCGGAACAGCCAGGTCTTAGTCATACGCCGGAAGGAAGGGAGGTCTGGGGCCATTCGGGCCTCCGCCGGGAGGGAATTCCACATCAAGGTGCAGCCACCAAGAACACCCTCACCATAGTGGCCCCCCGGGTCACACAGAAGACCTCGAGGAGGGCGCTCCCAGCTGACTTCAGGGGTCACTCCAGAGCACAGAGAGTGAAGCGATCCTGTAGGTAAGTCGGGCCAAGGCCACATAGGGCTTTATAGGTCAACACCTTGAATCAGGCCCGGAAGACTATAGGCAGCCTGTGCAGAGCCCAGAGCACAGGTGTAATGTGCTCACAGCGGCCCGACCCCATAAGGAGATGGGCCACCATATTCTGCACTAGCTGATGGGACCTTTCCTGCCTACAACCAGGAAGAGTACCCCCAATCCGGGGGAACTTCATGGCACATTCATAGTCAGGAGTTACCAGCAGGGTATCCAGGAGAAACTGCCCAGAAGCCCAACACTTGGGAAGAGCACCCATAGCCAGCTGGTGAGGGAGGCGGCTGATCAGGACTCAGATTCCTGTTCAGTTATTTCAGCTGGAGATATCTCCCTCTCGAAGAGACCCCACTGGAGAGTTCTTCGGAAGACGTGAGCTCCAGCTCAGAGAAGATCGAAGCTTGTGACTCGGTGTCCCAATCAGATGAGGAGGAGGATTGCCAAAAGTGACTCTTCCCTAAGGAACAGTTCGAGAGGGCCCGTTGCAAGATCACAGACATCATGAGACTTCAGCTAAAGCAAACAGATCAACAGCCATTGAAGGATTACAAGGAGTCCCCTTGCAAGTATTCTGTGTGAGTGGAAAAGGAGAGTAAGGCCTTACCACTACCAAAGGCCTACGAGGACATATTTAGAAAGGAAAGGGCCACTCCTGGTTGCCATCAACGCAACCCTTGATTCCTCCAGAAGCTGTATGCCCTCCCAGCAGAAAAGGAGTGCAGAAGAAAACCGGAGTGGCTCGGGCAATCCTCAACCTGCAACTGTGCAGTCAAGCAGCAGCGGTTCCATATGGAAACTCTAAAATCTATAAGGGTCACCCTAACACCAGGGGACTACTTATTTTCTGTGGACTTGAAGGATGTGTATCTGCATATCCAGATATGCCAGTCAGTCACACAGAAGATTCTTAAGGCTCTGCTACACAGGGGAATGCTGCCAGTACAGAGCCCTGCCCTCCGGCCTATCCTCAGCCCCCTGCACATTTACAAAGGTTCTAGTGGACTTGACGATGAGGCTGAGACACCAAGGTGTACACGTCTACGCCTGCCTAGATGACATTCTGATCTGTGCACTCATCCAGAGCCTGGCCCAATGATACCTGGACATGACCATAGACCTGTTGAAATGGCATGGGTTCTTGACAAACTGGGGCAAAAGTCATGCATCCGACCCAGACACTTGCCCACTTTGGGGTGATTCTGGACATTGGGACCAAGCGCATGTTCCTGATCCCAAACAGGGTCCTAAAACTCAAGGGGCAGGTTTGGTGCCTGGTAGTGTCCCCTTTTATGTCCCTAACAGCCCTTTGGGGTCTGTGGTGTCCTGCATAGGCTTAGTCACCCATTGCTCCACTTCTTACGCCCATGGCAGGACTGGATTGCTTGCAAGCACAACAGACAGTTGTCCCTACTCAAGGGGATCTGCTCCTCCGTTCACTGGTGGATGGAGGACCAAGGGGACCACAGATACTGCCAGGGGGTCCCCTTGACCAATCCTCCCAGACTGGTCCTCACAACAGATGCATGCCTGTCAGGGTGGGGAGCCTTCCTGGGGAATCACTATTTCCAGGGAGCCTGGTCCCCTCTGGAGATCAGGCTCAACATCAATGTCCTGGAGTTCAGGGTAGTGCATCTTGTAGTCAGGAAAATGGGTCCCCTGGTACATGGGTCGGATGTGATGGTTCATTCCAACAGTGTGTCGGCAACGGCTTAATCAACCACCAAGGGGGTCCAGATCCAAGGGGTTGCAGGCCAAAGCAGAGGCCTTGATGAGGTGGGCAGAGACCAACCTGGCATCTATCAAGGCACTCCATCTGAAGGGGACTTTGAATGTGAAGTCAGACTGGCTGAGCAGATGCCAGCTTGATCCAAACACATGGGCTCTCCATCCAGAGATATTCAGCCTGGTATAGAAGAAATGGAGAGCAACCATAGATCTATTTGCATCCTGGGAGAACCAAAAGGTAGGGACCTACTTTTCCAGAACCAGGGACTCTAGGGCCCTGGCCACGGATGCATTAATTCAGGCATGATGCCAGACCATTTTATGCCTTCCCGTCTTTCCCCCTCATAGCGAGGACCCCAGCCAAGGTGCGACATAGAAGACCAAGGTCATCCTGATAGCCCCCCTTTGGCCAAGATGTCCTTGGTTTTCGGTTTTAGTCCAACTGCAAGATGCTCCCTCGCTACCGCTCCCACCAAGGCCCACCTCTTACCTACCATGACCCAGACCTCCTCAACTTGTAGGCCTCGAGGGTGAACATTGCCAATTAGTGGCTCTGGGTTACTCCAATAAGGTTACCAGCACACTTCTGGGGGCTAGGAGGCCTTCCATGAACAGAATATATTCTGTTAACAGAATATATTTGGTGGTGTGGAGGTGCTTTGGGAGCTGGTGTGCCCAGCTGGGGTTTAACCCCATGAAATGTCCAGTGCCAAACTTACTAAGGTTTTTGCAAGAGGGCCTGGACTTGGGCCTGTGCCACAGCACCTTAACAAGACAGGTGGCTGCCATCTTGGCAGTGCTGGGGTGCTCTCCAGGGCTGAACTCAGCTTCTCACCCTCATGTTAAACGGTTCCTCAAAGCAGCCAAGCTTAGAGCCCCTCTGGTGGTGTATAGGTTCCCTTCATGGGACCTCAACATGGTACTCTAGGCCTTGACTTGGGTGTCTTTTGAACCCCTCTTCTCAGCCCCATGGCCCATTTTGTCCCATAAGATGGCCTTTTTGGTAGGGATCTAATCAGCGAGTCGGAGTTGGAAGCCCTTTCGGTGACCCCTTCCCTATGTAGGTTCCATGAGGATAGAGTCGTACTGCAGCTAGACTCTTCCTTCACACACACACACACACCCCAAGATTAATTCTCCTTTTCACAGGGTGCAGGAGATTGTTTTTCCCTCCTTCTTTCCTAACCCTTCCTCTGCTGAGGAGGAGTGGAACAGGTTACACATGCACAGGGCTCTGCATATATATCTGGATAAGACTGCCCCATTTCAAAGGTCCACGACTCTCTTCATAGCCCACGGTACTAGGGCACGGGGAGGTACGGTATCCAGGCACCCTATTGCTCTCTGGATCCAGAGGTGCATAGCTGAGGCCTAGAGCAAGGGGCTTGACCCCTCCAGACCAGGTGAAAGCACACTCACTTAGGAGTATGGCAGCCTCTACGGCATGGAGGGCCCAGGAACCCTATGAGGGAATACGCAGGGTGACCACATGGGCCTCCCTCTGCACCTTCACAAAGCATTATAGCATACATTCCTCAATGTCTGCTGAAGTGTCCTTTGGGAGGACAGTTCTCCAGGCTGGGATCCAGTAGTCCCCCTGCCCATCTGCTCCCCATGACCTCTCCCTGCAGTGAGGTACTATTTTGGTACGTTCCTTTGTAGGACTGCTGTGCGGGTATTGACACTCGCAGAAAGGAGAACTGGATTTACTTACTTGTGAATTCTCCTTCTGAGTGTCTACCCACACAGCAGTTCGTTCCCTGCCTGAGAGGGATCCTTGCTGGGGTCCAGGTTGCGGGCCACAGATCATCAAACCATGGTGCCTGGGCTGTTGCATTGGCAGTATTCTTTGGACTAATCTGTATGGATCTGTTGCTGGTTTATGGTTGTGTTTCTTCGAAATAAAGCATTAGTGGTGGATTACAGTCTTGTCTGGCCTTTAATTTGGGTCCTCATCATCCTTCAGCGCTGGAAACGACTGGAAGTTCTGGGGAGGGGTCGTTCCCCTTAGCATTCTGATCCAGTTTCACTTGATCTCTGCCTCCTGCTGGCGCAAGCAGAGAAGAACACTTTGTAGGACTGCTGCGCAGGTAAACACTCAGAAAGAGAATTCACAGGTAAGTGAATCCAATTCTCCTTTCTGGTTCTGACTTTCTGGCCTGCCCCTTGGACTGTGCACTCAGATTGCCCTTTGGCTTTGGTTGTTTGGCTCAGACTGCTCTCCTGGAACTTGACCCTTGGCCTGTCTGCTGACCCTTAGCTCTATTTGACCCTGCCTAGGTCTGTTCCTGAGACCACTCATCATTAGACCTGATCCCATCTACACTTGCAGCAAGCAGACCCCTGACAGGCTTTTAACTCTCGGCTCTAATTGGGTGTTGTTTCCTGACACTGGCCCCAGCTTATCTTCTGGCTCTTCTTGGAATCTGCCCTCCCAGCATGGGTGTAGCTATTATAGGAACAGGCAGTGTGGTTTCTCTCGGGCCTATGCTCCCTGGTGCAGCCATATTCCCTGCCACAGAAAGGGGGTGGGGATCAGGGGCCTCATTCCATCTTCTATAGCAGGGCTCATTCTAACCTAGCTATGCCCCTGCCCTCCAGCCAGGCCTGTTAAGAGAAATGTGGAGTCTTGATAAATTCTGGTAGCTTGGGGTACCCCCCCCCCCATCAATTCTGAAATCAATTTCTGGAGATTGTACTGGTACTTTATTTATTTTATTTGTTTATTAAAATGTATATGTCGCCTTCTCTAAGGCTCAGGGTGGCTCACAACTGTACAAATATTAAAGCATATACAATAAAAATACCCTTAAAACCCCAACCCTCCCAACAACCTCCATGAAACCCTCCCACTACAACCCCCAATTCCCTATATCCAACCCCCCCCCCTCACAACCCTACCTCAGAAATCACCTATCAAAACCCACCCCAATCCCCTATCTTCATCTGCCAAATGCTTTTTCAAATAGAAAAGTCTTACACCGCCTCCAGAAGACGCCCAGGCTCGGGATCAACTGAACCTCCAGGGAAAGGGAGTTCCATTTAGGGCAGAAACTGAGAATGCCTCCCTGCGAGCTCTTGTCATACGGACAAGGCTAACAGACTGCTAACAGATTTAGGATGTTTTTAAAAAAAGATGCATTCACGCATACCCACACGCCGGTCACCCAAGAACACACATGAACCACTCCTGAAAATACTGGAGTGCCCTGTCCGGGCCAGGCTAGCTGCCTCCATGGATGGGGTAGTCATGCTAGGAGCTGCTCATCTGAAGCCCTCCCCATGCACCTTGCATGTGTGGGAGCCCCACTGCTGCCCCACACACTGACCACAGATGCCCCCACCCTCAAGCCTTGCTCATTAAAAGAAACCCTTACACATATGCTACTTGTAATTATTATTTTATTCATCATATTTTAATGTATATTAAGAAGCGAGGAAATCCCCCACCCCCACCCCACTAGCTTGGAGGCCTGATACAATTGTATTCCCATTCTCTCCCTCTCATCGGGTCTTCTCCCTGATGCCTGACAATGCCATGGTACCTGATCCTGTCCACAACCCTTATATTTAGCTGCCCTACCAATATGTATTTTGTTTTGTGTCATATCTTACAGAGATTTGCCTTTAACATTCAGGTTGCTTGTATTTATTTTCTAATTTAAATTAAAAAGAGGAATCTGTACATGTGGGGAGAGGATTATTTTTCTTTTAAAAAATCTAAAAGAAAAAATATTATTATTACATTTGCTGTGCTTCTTTAAAAAAGGGGGGGGGACACGGTGGCTTACAATGAATGAAAACAATGTAATATTAAAAAGTACAAGCACTCCAAAATCTCCATCCCCCTTCCTCATCCTCCCATGTGTTATCTCCTTCAAATTCTGATCACAAAAGCAAGAGAGACAGGTTACCAAGAAGTACACGACTGCATTTCCATTAACTTTTCATCAGGGGATGAATGATTCATTGGGAGCAATGCTCTAAGTTTTTTCTTCCATCTCTTCTGACAGTCACTCCTCAGGCTTTGATCCTGGTGGATTTCAAGGTCAAAGGGTGCAAAGATATTTTCACAAGGGGGCCAGGAAAATGAGGGGGAGGGGCAATTTTCAAGATCCTGATAAAAGGTTGGAATGGGCCCATGAGCAAGAAATGGACTCCCCTCCCATTACCATCATCTCCCCTGCCCCATCCCTCCCCTCCTTCCTCCCCACAGCACCTCTCCCTCCCTCTGCTTGCTGTGCCTGAGCCCTGGAAGTTGCGGCTGTGCAGCCTGCGGCACGCTGGCGATGGTGCTTGCTTCATCCTGTGCCGCCCACTGGGTGGGTCCCATGCACACTGCAGGTGCTTCTCCTTCCACTCAGCTTAGTCTTCACCCAGCTATGCCACAACAGGACAGGATTTGTGCCACCCTCCTGCTCCCCCATTGCTAATGCCCCTGATCCAAAACCTTGTGAACCTTTTGCTTGTGTAAGACCATTTTAAGGCTTCTGTGACTTCAGAGACCAATGAAACATATAAAAAATCAATCCAAACTGTGACCCTATCTGCAGTTGGTGGTGTGATCCTACAGTCTGGGAAACTCTGCTGTTAATCAATTGGTGGACACAAAGTCGTTCCAATTATCACTTTTACTGGGCCCACTTCTGCTGGTGAGAGTGTGCCTGTCCTTGGGCATATAAAAAGTCAGCATGGTAGACTCAGCAAAAAAAGCAGGATGGGTATCTATATGAAAGCAATAATTTAGGAGAGCGCTATTACAAGGGAAAAAGTAGTTAGCATTTCAAATATTTAAATACAATGAGGAGAAACCAATAATCAAATAATAAATGTCTTTTCCTTGGCTTCAGTTGCTTTGGACACATGGCATAATTAAAGGAAGTCTTGGGAAGAGGGGCATACCCTCATTCAAGACTGATGTCCCCCCCTTACCTGCTATTCTTTCCTCCCCTCCCTTTCCTCCTGCCTGCTGAAAATTACCGGTGCCCCCTCACCACCCAAAAAAACCAGTGCCACCCTTATACCTCACTCCCCCTTTTCTTAGGTCTCATTCCTTAGATCAACAGCATTATATAAATAAACTAAAAATAACACCACCACTTTTTTGAAGTGTGTAGTAGCCCAGAACTATTTCTGTGCCCCTTGATGATACTTCATTCTCTGCCACTTGATGCAAGGAAGGGCCCTTGAAATGTAGGGGAATCAGCAGCTGTGTGAATGCATTGCTACAGGACAAGGCAATCAGATTAAGGAAAAAGTGATGCGTTTGCAAGGGGGATGCGTGTTGTGTGAATGAACCACTAGTTACTCCACTTTGGGGATCAGTGTACCACAATGTCACTCTTCCAAGGCCACCAAGGTAACCCACTGTGATCACTCCCCCTTGTCACTACAGGCTCCTCCTTCAGAGCACCCTCAATGGGAAGATCTTGCATGTGGTGGGAAGGGTGTGTGAAGACAGCTTGCTGCAGGCTCTTTCCATTCATGGAAACAGCCCATCAGGCTAGAACGCTGAATGTATGAACATTCAATCTCAGAACACTCCGTGTATGAAGGTTCCTTCTCAGCCAAGTACAGTTAACATTTTAGCCAAGTGCAGAGAACTGCCTGCTAGGGTCTTCCCCGAAGTGTCTGACTGGGGGTGCCATTGAGAAAAGAAGCCACCGCCCACTGACAACTTTCCTCCAGCGTGTGGGAGGGATCTGGTCACTAAGAAAAAGAAGGAAAAGGTGTTGATTTGTTTTCCTGCCTCCCCCTTCAGCCCCCCCCCCCCCCGCCCAATCCCTTCCTTTAGGAGGTTGGAGCCTGGGGCGCAAATTTACAAAAAAACCTCCTGCAGAGGAAACCCTTCAATTGCCACTGCGATGTGGCAATTGCTTGAGCAGCTCATCTTGACTTTGATGCGCCTGACTCCACAAGTCGTCCTTGATCCTTTATCTTCAGCTTCCTCAGATGATGAAGATGCAACAGTCTGGAGTCAACAAGACCTCTGTTCTCTACCCCTAAACTAGCCCAAAGTGACACGCATACACCACCGCCCCATATCCTGTATTCCGCTGTCAAGTGCTCGCCCAACCTGTTGTTATGTTTGTCTTTGAAATTGGCTACAGGCCTCTTGGCTGCTAATGGTCCCCATCTCCATCTTTAACAGGGCTGTCAGTATCTTTGCTCTGTTTCTATTGATTCTCAAGACTGCTTAGTTAATAGGGTGGTTAATGAAGAATTAGACCTCTTACAGAAGCTGTAGTGCTTCTGCTCCTTAATCCCAAGCAATAGTCTCCCCTTCACACACACACACACACACCCTCTCTCTCTCTGGAAAACTCGTAATTTTTCACGGAGCCAGTAGGTGGGGCAGGTATTAGCTTCGGATCAGGGGCAAATTAAAAAGTAGGATGAGGGCGACGGGGGCCTGTAGAAGACGTTTTTGTTAAAGAAATTAATTATGCCTCTGCCACAACTATTCCGGGAATACCAGATGTTTACTGCTGTTCCAATCTGTTTCTTTGGCACTTTTCCAGCGCCTCCTCCTTGGATGAGGTTAGTATAATTGTTGCATCTCTTCTCCCTCCCCCCCTCCCTTAGTGGTTATTTGGAGGGGCAGGGGCTATTACTTGGGAGATTTCAGGAAAAGGCGTCTCTTCTCCGTCTCTAAAAATAAGGACCTAGACAGGGGCAGTGACTGCCAATTGGAACTCTCCGGCGCGTTCTAAAATGTTTGCAGACGTTCTGGAATGTAACAAATGGTTTCCTTTTTAGCTCTCGGTGACCAGAGGGACTGGCCTGCCATGGATAAATCTGAGGTGCAAATCTAAACAAGGAAGGCACCACTCAGTGGCCATGGAAATCCGTGGAGCATTGAAATAATGCTAATAAATCTTCTAGAGAGGAAAAATATTAACCCTGGGGGTTAATCACAATGGAACCGTCTCATTTTGGCTCTTTGCCACTCGTGGAAGTGCCTGCAATTTTCCAGAAGGCCCAATCTATGTTGCAGGAACCCTCGGTACATACCCCACCCGAATGCACCTTAGCGCTGCTAATCAGGACAGGAAACATAAAAGAGAACGCCAAGGAGGCAAAGTTCTGGCCATTTAAGTCTTATAAGTGCGTGCTCATCCTTCAGGTTAATTTATTTGCAGTGATCGACTCTTTCTTTCTTTCTTTCTTTCTTTCTTTCTAACAAGGATCACATATTAGAAGAAGAACATTCCTTCCTTTCCTCCTGTCTTTCTCCCATCCATCTATACATCTCATGAATGATAAATTAACCACCCTCACAGGAAAAGCTGCATTGGCTGAAAGCTGGGGAGTGAAGACATGTCGATGGATCCTTTGCCCTGGCTTCCTTTGCCACCAGCCTCCCGAGTCTCACAGTGCCAAGGAGTTTGGCAGGCGTTCCTTCTTAATTACATTAATCTAATTTGGAGGGGGATTTATATTCCTGACAAAGAATCAAGTTTTACTGCCCTGGGCTAAAGACTTCACTCGATTCTCCGAAGCTAGCCGTCTCCACCCCGCCGCTGATGCCCAGGCAGTTTGACATCTCGCCAGCCTGAACAGCATCCTGGGGCACGGCACAGCCCTGCTCGGTTAGCGCGGGAGAGGCGTATAAGGGAGCAGGATCGGTGGAATAAGCGAGCTCTGAAATCCTGGGTCGCACCCCAAGGTCAAAATCTACAAACACAACTAAAGGGGATCCGAGCTTCCACAACCCCCATGGGCCCCTCTCCTCCTCCCCCAAATAATGCCCCACTCCACCCGCAAGACATTAGTTACGATCCAGAAACTGAGGGGAGAGGAATTATACCCCCCTCCCTTCATATCAACCTTAATACTCAATGTGGCTGCTCTGGGAGTCAGTGGTTTGAGGATTTTCACTCAAAGGCCGCGATCCACAAACCACTTACTCCGGAGGAGTCCTATGCTCAAGGCTGCCAGGATTCCCATTTTTAAGTAAGCAGGTATCACCTTTGGCCTTAATTTTAATCTACAGTGAAAGTAATATAAGAATGCTGATTAATATAAGCAGGGAGATGCCTCCACATAGACCTATTTTTAAACCCTCGCTTGGGCCGATAGGATCTAAGGCGCCTTCTCAAACACCCCCCCCCCCCCCCCCCCCACACACACTTCTTGCAAGGTGGCTAAATAAACCAGATTCTCCTCAGCAGAAAAGTAGGTAGGACGCTCAGTTTTGAGGCTACTTCTCCCAACCAACGATTTGATTGTATCTGTTTGATTCTTTCCAGTTTTGCCATCCCAACCTTAGTCTCCACAGCCGGCCAGCGATCTTAAGGGAAGAGAAAGAAAAGAAAAGAAAGACCTTTGTATGAAATAACGTGGTTATCTTAATATATATGCTTATTTTATATATCGTGTGTGTGTGTGTGTGTGTGTACATATATACACACAATAATGAGTCTATGTAATAATAATAATTCAATAAGGTTCAAAATAGAAAGACTTGGTATGAAATAACGTGATTATCTACCCATACTCTTGTTTTGCATATATATCAACAATATTATTGTACAACAAAAATATATCTTGCACCCATATCTCTATATGTTAAAATATAAAATTAGACTCAAAAGTCTTCGCAATAAGATAGCATAATAAGGGATCTCACAAGGAGACTAGCATGTAATTAATGTGTTCTGAACATACGGAGCTAATGCAATCCTGTTATCTCACCAACAACGATATTTCTATTTATACAGAATTAACATAGTAGAGTCCCTATGATTGGGAAATAATACGATGATCATGTTACAATTATTGCACATTCACTTTGCACTCATACTATAAACGTTCCGCTAGTTAATTAAATGTTTGAGCTGCTAGTTCTCTGTGATCTATTCTCTTTCCATCCAAGAGATCATATTTTGCCTTTAATTGCTAAGAAAGATTTGTATTTAATGAACGGGAAACCTAGAGAAAGTTATTATTTTTTCTCGTTCACATTAGGAGACTTATCTTTGTTAATTAAAAGCTCTCAGCCTAACACTTTGGATTGCGCCTTGTAAATTTCATCTGGTACATTACAGCATCCTCCCCTTGCCCTGTGCCTCCTTAGATTATGATAACCATTATTTTGCCTCCCCCCTCCCCAATTTAATATTAGACAAGAGAAGTTTTTCAACGGCTGTTTCTTAAAAGTGTAGGCGCTTCAATTGTTGAAACAATTGTTCTTTGAGAGGGAGAGTTGCAATTAATCAAGAGAATCACAGGAAGTGTGTGCGTTTGACGCAAAAGCTTCTTATTGCTTTCCTGCGTCTAAGGGATCCTAAAAGTTACCTTGGTTTACAGACAATAGAAAGAAGTGAATCATCCTCCTATTCACTTCTTTCTACTATCTGTAAACCCAAGTAACTCCTATCCAATAGACAAAAAATACTGGAAATATCCAAGTTATTATTTCTTTCCTGTACTGAATGCATCTTGAATATCAACGCGACGTTTGACAGTGAAAAAAGTTAATCAGAGCCGATTCACCAATAGACAAAATAGATTTGTAATATTAACACTTAAATTTCTCACTTGCTTTGGAAGCGTTTTGAAAATCATGTATGTTACAGGGATGATTTCGTGGGAGAGTTTAATCAGGTAGTAATTAGCCACTATGCCCACATACCAAATATCACATCCTTATTGCAAGGGGAAGGGGAGGGAATGTAAAAGTAATTTTCAAATAGTATACAGGGAGGGATCATTTTGCCCGGGGGTGGGGGTGGGAAAGCGGGAAAGTTAATCAAGCAATAATTTAACCACTATACCAAATAATATCATATCCTGATTTGGAGTGGGAATGTACAAGTAATTTTCGAATAGTAAATAGGCCACTGGAAAGGGTGTGTCTGTGTCTCTCAGGCGAGTAAAGATTCCAGTAATAAAATAGCCAAGAATGTAAAGGAAATATGGACTGCGATGGCAAAAGCAATTTAACGTTTGTGTTGGGTTTTTTTTTTTAAAGTACATTTTTAAAAATCGAACTATGTGGCCACAGCCAGGAGGGGAATTTAAAAAAAATACTCCCACCATTTCTATTTTCTCTCTGTAGCTGCCGATTGTTTAAAAGCCACAACACTTTTTGGGTGGAATCTGGAAGTAACCTTTTAAGGATTGGGAGAAAATTCCATTCCTACATTAAGATTACGACCCACAAAGGGCATATTCCGGAGGGCTTCCTTGGGGCTACTCTGGAGTGAGCAGTTGGTGGATCCCGGTGAAAGAAAACTTTTCCTAGGAGAGACGTTCTTCAATGGAGTTTTGAATCAGACCTTGAAAGAGGTCTGACCCCAGCAGAAACACCTACCTAGGACCAAAATGGAAAGGAACAATATAACACTAGGGACAGTTCCAACCAGGGATCCAACTGAAATTAATATATTGATGCCTGTTGTTTAAGAGAAATTCAGTAAACCACGGAATTATTTTACTAGTGGTATTAAAACAAAGTTAAACGTTTTACAAACAGAATAAAGAAATGCCAATATTTGATGGGGGTTTCCTCCGGAGGGATAAAGAAACGTTAGATTTTATACGATCTGCTCATTTAATTTTTTAAGGGGGTTGGAAAGAAACAGAACTAATTTTGCCATCATACCGGATTTTATTATTTTTTCTTGTTTTCCAGAGAAAGGGTCTGAACTCTGAGTGAATAGGCCAACAATTCTACACGGAGGTGATATTTATTAAGGGCCTAGTTCTTCAAGAGTCTTCTTGGTTTGATTAGAATCTTTTGCCAGATTCTATTTAAATCCTGAGTAAACCCATAGGAGTCAGTGCAGTGATTTGCACCAAACAGTAAAGACTGCAGGATCAGGCTAACATTGCATCTGAAATTGACAAGAGAAGACAAGGAAATGTCTAGAACTAAATAAAAATAATTCGAGGGTCATAAATCCAAAGAATCACACACACAAAAATCTTACCCATAAATGGATGGCTATGCCAGCTAAAATATCAGTACAGAGGAACTAGATATAATAAAAGTAAAAAGATAGATAGATAGATAGATAGATTCTTTAATATCCATGCAATGGAACAAGATGCAATTAAAGTTCCATTCTGCTCTCAGGTGCCCTTAGATTAAAAAGCCCTGTTAGCTTAGTCTCTTTGTAGAAAAGGCTGAATTTAACAAAGAGTAATCACACTCTTTGTTACAGCATGTTTTTTTAGAGGAAGGATGCAGCAGAATGGTAGAATAGCAGAAACACAAATTTACTCAGAGAGGATTAGAATTTAATAAAGGAAGATTTATTTTCTGTAACAGGTTGGAACAAAGTTAAATACATCTACTGCATCGATATAGTTTTATAGGTAAGTACTCAACACTCTTTGTATATAACAGTTTTAACACTCACAATGCAGACACACACATTAATAATGTGTGTTAAATATATGGGTATTTTCAGACACGTGTATTACCCACCCATTACCCACTGCTTAACCACCGTTTGCTGTGGGTAACCAGTGGGTAATGAGTGGGGTGGTGCTTGTCTGAAAACACCCTATCTGTCTTGGCATGGGGGTAACAAATGGGTCAGGTCAGGGAAATGACCAAACATTCTCGCAGATCGACCTAGCTGGGGAGGAGAGGGGGTGGAAGGAATGTGAGGCTGGCTGGTTACTCTGTGTGCTGCGGCTGGCATAGCCCCACCATGATGGGCAGCCATGACTGCCAATAACATCCAGTCATGGCAGCTGCCACAGCAACCCCCAAGTCAGGGCTGGGATGGCAGTGAGAACACAAGAGCTCACCTGCTATGGCCTACCTGGGCAGCACGTGGGCCTGGACTGTGGGCCTGGTTCCTTCCAGGCCCATGTTCCTGGGAAGCCGCCTATGTGGTCAGGGACTGTAGTGAGTCCACATCTGGTGGCCTGCTAACAGACATGCGGGTTAGCATCATATTTGTTAACGTCCAATGAGCCATCTCACTCTTAAGCAGTTGCAGATATATATGCCCCTCTGCTGGCTGATGATAAAGGAGGTAGAGGATGGCATATATATATATATATATATATATATCGAGGTGTAGAACCTCTGGCCCATGGGCCAGATCCAGCCTGTAGCTGGTTTTATATTTGGCTTCTTTCCAGTTCCTGGATCTGACAAGTGGATCCCATCCCTTTCTTCAAGCACTGAAAGTGTAAGCTCAGGAGAAGAAGGAGTGGAGAGGAGGGCATGCACTCAAGAACAGGGGATTGATTCACAGCATAGATCTATGATATGGACCCTTCCCTCTTTCTACCCTCATCCTGAGCACACTCCTTAAGCACCACCCACCTCAATCTCTATCCAGCCCACAGAGCTTGTGCTAGTTTCCAAAGTGGCCCATGAGAGGGAAAAGGTTCCCCACTTCTAAAATAGATAGATGTACAGCAAAAGAAGCAGAGATAGATAGTGTGCATCTAATCTAATCTATCTCACAGAAAACACAGAAAGCCAGAGTTGGAAGGGATCTTGAGGGTCATCTAGTTCAGTTCCCTGCTTGGATTCAGTATTACTGCAGCTACATTATCCCTGTCAGATGGCTGTCTGGACTCTTTTTAAAAACCTCCTGTGACGGAGAGCCTACAATGGCCTTAGGCAACATGTTCCATTGTTAAACAACTCTTACTGTTAGGAAGTGTTTCCTGATATCTACAAAAACCTACCTTCCTGTCACTTGAGCCCATTCGTTCTAGTCCTATCCACTGTAGGAATGAAGAACAGTTTCCTGTCATCTTCTTTGTGGCAGATTGATCTAAACTAATCAATCACAAACACACCTACTTATACATTAAAACCTCCTTATCCAGACACTTTGGGGAACATGCTTTTTGTCTGAATTAGGTGTCCACACTAGGGGGGAAGGGTTCATGCATGGGTGCTGCCTGTGTAAATCCCACAGCGGTGGGTTGTATGCTCCCACGCACACGCACGCACACCCATCCCCACGCACGGAGGCACTGGGCAAAACGGAGGTGCCTCCATGCGTGGGAATAGGTGGAGGTGGGTGTAGATGGGTGTGTGCCCATCTACACCCTCCCCACACCCGGCGCACATGGACCACGGCACATATGGGCCACCCCCACCCCTGCACCATGGCCCATGTTAAAAAGTCCATACAGGCACAGCTAGTGCACCCCACTCAGCTGTCAAGCAGCCCAAGGAGGAAGGAGATGGTTAGTTCCACTCTTCCCTCCCCCTGGAGCCACCTCACAGCTGAAAGAGGAGTGATAGGCACTGACTTTGATGGAAAGGGGGATCACGGCCAGGGAAGGCTTCTTCCCTGGCCATGACCCCCTCCCTTTCTATGCCCACAGCTCACGTAGCCCCACCAGAGGATCTGCATGGCTCCTGCAATCCCCTCTCCGCAGTGGTGGCTGGATCCTGGGGAATGGTTCGCTGCCTCCTCCCACTAGAAGCAGAGCTGGGGAGGGAACCTGAGGCCGATGCAGCACGGACTACTTCCAGTCCTCCCTCCCCTCCCTGATGGGCTGGGATCACCGAGCCACAGTACGGCACACAACCCCCCTGTCTCAGCTGGCAGCCGGTGCCCCAGGGCTCAACTGGTGCCTTTCTCACTTGGCCAATGCCCCAGCCACTCGCTGGCAAGGATCAGGAAAGTAAAATTCCTGCCTTGGAGAGTGGGACTGTTGGGGCAGGAGCTGCCACTGCCGCAGCTCTCCGTTCAGGAAAGGAACTCATAGAACATTTGTTCCAGGTCTCCAAACATTTTAAAAGAACCCTGGGTCCAACATGCCTTCTCTTGTGAAAAGTTCCATGGACTCTTTTGTGGTCCTAAGTGTTGGTCCTCTGGATTTTATTGCTGGGTGAAGCCACTAGCCCCTTGCCACCATGTAGTGGCATAACTAGGGCTCCAGGGCCCTTACCTGCTTCCCTGAGACTCTTTCCCCCACATACTGTACCTCCTGGTCCCCAACCTTGCACAGCACCACCATTACCTGCCTGCCACTCCTCTTGGCTCTGGTCAACAGTGGCAGCAGCAGCGGGTAATGGCATCTCCACTTTGTTGTGCCTGTAGCCAGGGTTGGTCTTAGAATTTGTGGGGCCCAGAGCAAAGACAAAATGCTGGGCCCCTGGTGGGCACCCTCTGCAGGGCCCTAAAGATGTTTGGGCCCCTCTGGGAGAGAGTGGGACCCCCACACCCTGCCCTGGTGAAAACAAGGGCTGCTGTCAGGCCTCTGGAAAGAGCAGGGTCCAGGGCAGTCATCCAGGGTCACCCTGTGGTAAGGCTGGCCCTGCCTGTAGCTTCTGCTGGTGGTAGTGGTGTGGACTGGAGTGGAGGTGGATGGGAGGTGGGGAAAGGGCAGAATTGTCATGTGGGAGGTGGAGGGGGCCCAGAATTGGCATCAACCACAGGGAAGTGGCCAGGTAGCCAGGGAACCCAGATGAAGCAGCGCTGATCAGCTGTCTCTGCCACCCAACCAGAGTACCTTGTGTCCTGGGGCAGTCTCTCTGCCTATCCCTAGTACCCTACACCACTAGCACTATGTTGGTCCATACAGAGAAAAGCTCCACGCATGGACAACAAATCATGGAGGCTAGGGGCAGGTTAAGCCTCCCCAAATTAATAGATATCACCACCACTCAAGTGCTCTTCTTTAGAGGGGATGAAGTGATAGAAGAGGCAGTGTGTAGTGATGCTTTAACATCACCAAACATAAGGCTCACCTGCTGCCTATGGCTCCACCTTGTGCTCAACATATCCTGTAGTCCTTGTAGCCAATAATCGTTTCTAAGAGTAAACTGATATGGTCATGAATAGATCATAAGGGTTTGCAAGGCCAGGTTGGGTTTGGATTAAGTTGAATTGTGATCCTAAATTGAAAATAACAGGATGTTAAGGCCCAAGGAAGGACATCAGAAGCAAGCAACTTGTAACTGGCACAGGTCAATTTGAAGACAAGTTGCAGACTACAGAACTCACTAAAACTGGCTTAGAAGTTACTTGTTCTGGCAAACCCCCCTAGTCAGGTGATATTGCATGGAATTGTATGTGCTTTCTTTGCTTCAATATTAGAAAAAACATGGTTTTAATTTAGTGATAAGGCTATAAATACCAGCCTCTCTGCAGGTCATGGTGTTCCTCACATACTGACACCCATCTGCAGATGCTACAAGTACGATATGTACTCTGACATAGTTTTGGGTAAGCCTTGTGCAAACCGCCTGGCCAGTGTACACAATTAGTAATTAGGATATTTTTTCTTTCAGTTTCCTTTTATGCTAAGTCCTTATTACTCTGTAACTGTTATTTACATTTCCATCTGTATTTCTTCTTTTGTTTATCATTTATACTTAATCATACCATTTTTAATTAATTAATTCATTGTATCCTGTTTTAAAACACATTTACCTGTGAAAAAGACTGGTTTATTTTGGGAACCGTCAAGGTCCTGGTAAAAACTTAATTTCTAGATTTGGTCCTAGATTCATTCCAGAATTCCTACACCCTTCCATTCTATCCTAGCCAAACTAAGCCATTCATCAAAAAAGCTCTCTTACCTTGTCCATTTCCACTGGTTAATTTGTCAAATAAATAAAATAAAATAAAATAAAAGGTCTGTCTAGGACCAGAAGTCCCATCTTTTCACCCCAGACATATGGAGGCTATTCAGAGAGGCTGGTGGAACTGTTCTTCCAGACTCCCCCACCCCACTTCACCAGCCCCAGTTTCCACCCCTCCTTTGCCAGAGCTTGCGCGGGGTCAAGCACCACTGCTGCCATTGGTCAGCTGTTTGACACCACTGATCAGCCCTAATCCTGTCAGAAGAGAAACTTGGGCTGAGGCTCATGCTTGGGCATCCAGCCATGGGCAGAATCTTGCAAAGCAACAGCAATGACAAGGGCTGGGAGAGGTGCCAGGGCTGAGACCTGACAAACACTGGCACCAATTAACATAAGAACATAAGTAGTGCCGTACTGGGTTGGTCCAATGGTCCATCGAGCCCAGCATCCTGTCTTCGACAGTGGCCACTCTCAGGCACTTGGAAGAAGCACCCAAAAGGTCACAACGGGGCAATCCATTCCCTGCTGTTCATTGCCAGCTCCCAACAGTAAGAGGTTACATTCCCCAGACCTACCTGGCTAATAGCTGATAATGGACCTATCCTCCAGAAACGTACCCAACTCTTTCTTAAACCCAGCTACACTACCGGCCCTTGACCAAATTCCACAATTTGAGTGAAAAAATACTTTCTTTTATTTGTTTTAAATCTGCTACCTGTTAGTTTCATGGCATGTCCCCTAGTTCTACTATTATCTGAGAGGGTAAATAACCACTCCCTAGTTACTTGTTCCACACCACTCATGATTTTATAAACTAAGATCATATCCCCTCTCAGTCATCTCTTCTCCAAGCCAAAGAGCCCCAACCTATCCAGCCTCTCTTCATAGGGGAGCCATTTCATACCCCTTATCATTTTTATTGCCATTCTCCATACCTCTTCTATTTCTACTATATCTTTCTTGAGAGCGGGCGACCAGAACTGCACACAATATTTGAGGTGCAGTCGCACCATCGATTTATATAGTGGCATTATGATATTTTCAGTTTTATTCTCTATCCCTTTACAAATAATTCTTAACATTCTGTTTGCTTTTTTGACCACCGATAAACAGTGAGCTGAGGGTTTCAATGTATTGTCCACAGTGGGCTTGATCCCATGCCCTGTGGATCGCATGCACACAAACTGCACGTAAACCACGTGGATACGTATTGTGGGCACATTGTGCCCTCCAGAAACTGTGTGCAGGCACGGGTGCAGATTATCCGCAGGGCATGGGATCATGGCCAATGATTCCAAGGTCCTTTTCTTGAGTGGTAACTCCTAAACTAGAACCTAGCAGTGTGTGCATAAAGTATAGATTATTTTTCACTATGTGCATCACTTTGCTCTTGTCCACATTAAATCGCATCTGCTGTTTAGATGCCCAGTCACCCAGTCTTGCAAGATCCTCCTGCAATTCTGCAGAGTCCCCGCTTGTGTTTTAACTACCTTGAATAACCTGGTGTCATCTGTAAATTTGATCACCTCACTCCTTACTCCCCTTTCCAGATCATGAATGAATACCTTAAATAATTAACCCAATCCATTTCACTGGAGCCTCTCAGATTATTTCAAGATGTACTGGTATTTCTAGCCTCATTGTACTAAAGAAGTAATATAAATCTGACTAAAGAAAGAAAGGATATAGAGCTCTGCTACTGGTTTATTGTACAGTCCTAGGCAAGTCACTCAACCTTTCTCTCTGGTTAAGATTAAGCAAAAGGTTAAGTGATTTGTCCAGGACTGTACAATAAACTAGTAGCAGAGCTTTTATCTGCTGCTGGTTTCCAGTTCTCTGCAGCAGATCTCACTTCACCCTCCCACCAATAAATGATCACTGTTATTGGTATTAGAGGTGCACTGACAATCATACACAGGGGAAACAATCTTGTATACACAGGGGGAAATACTGTACATCCCCAGAGGTGAGGAAGAAGGGACAGGGGTGTAGCCAGACTGGAATGGGCCCTGATAAAGAAGATGGAATGGGGGCTGCTCCCCACTATCATATGGAGGAGACACGGCTCCTCCCTGTTAGAGCAGGCCAGCCAAACCCAGAACATCAGGAGACACGGCTCTGTCAGGGAGCGTGGGGCACCCTAGGTGCAGCTGCACTGCCTGTCCCTGTTATAGCTACATCTTGAGAAGGAAGGTTATTAGAGCAGTTTCCCAAACTATTGATCAGGACCCCAAGTGGAGTCATGCCGTCTCCAGATGGGGACCTGATGCTAACAGATATTTCATATGCTTTGCATCTCTTTGTGGTCATCTGGTATTGTGGGATTATATTTAGATCTCAAAACAGGGTCATGCAAGCAAAAAAACTGGGAACCACCACTCTTGGAGAAAGCACTAATCTCCAAATACTTGGTATGTATCACCCCATTTTCAGACTTAAATATGACCCTGTGACCCCAGGAAATGCACAGTATATCCAATAGCAGTTGGGGTGATGAACACATTTACAGATGATGAGAACCGTTTTGGGGTCCCAACCTACAGTTTGAAATCCTCATCCTTAGATTGAGGATACTGGGGTTAAGTTCCTGGCACTCCCATAGACTTTATGGTCACAATCCACAAACAACTTACTCTAGAATAGCCCCTTCGAAGCCCTGTGGGCCTATATCTATGAATATAACGGAGTAACAGTCAATGCCACCTCATTGGGTGCTTTTAGATGGACAGACTACCCTGGTGCTGTCCATCTAAAACAGGCTGCAACCTGCGTGCGGTACTCTGGAACATCCTGGAGCACCACCTGTAGAGCAGGCCAGCCAAACCCAGCGCACCAGCCTGAGGCAGAGCTGAGGTCCATCTACTTGGCAGACCCACACTGTAGCTCCGCTTCTGACTGGTCATTGCCCCAGGCAATGCCACAGAGTTGCAGGTGGCAGCCTAGAGCATCAGGCAATCTGCCTGCAACTCTATGGTATGTGGGGCGGGGGGGGATATGGGTGGACCATGGGCCAGGGAACCTGCTGGGTCCATTTAAACCTGACCTAGACAAGGCTGGACATGGGGGTGCACCCCCAGAGCAGCTCTGGGGGTGGTCAGCCCCAGCTCCAGCTATAAAAGTACCCAGTGAATTATGTTGTATACTGCTGTTCTCCATGGTCACAGAAAACAGGAGAGGGCTTAAATTGCAGCAAGATGAATTAGGGTTTAAACCAGCAGGTTTTGTGTGTGTGTGTGTAGGGAGTTTTTAAATCAGCAGTTTTTTGTAGTTTAGAACAATTAAAACCAGGAGTTAAAACTACTGTGGTTGAAACTGTCCAACCCTCAGATGAAGTTTGGTTAAATATTAGGAAAAGCTTCCTAACTGTAAGAACATCTGGACTATGGTGTTGGTTGACTAGGGACAATGTATTTCATTGGATGTTTACAAAAGTCAAGCATCTGTCCTGGATGCTGTAGGTATAAGGCATCTTGCCTTAGATTACGGGGTTTGTATAGATGGCCTTTGAGGTTATGTCAAACCCCACAATTCTGTGATTATTTGACTAAAAGCAACAGAGTGAATTGACTAAGAATTTAACTTGAATTTCAGCCAAACTCCCAATTCCCAGTTCATCCAATGGAACATGTAATGATTTTCGTCCTCTGTATTTGGAAAAGCAAAGAGCAAGCTGGATCTTCTTGTAATACTTTGCTTGACTACAGCTTTCTCTTTCTCATGGGTCTTGTTGACCAATTAATCAAGCTCAAATTGACACTCAGCTGCTCCTTCCATACTGGAACAGAAGAATTCTCAGAAGATACAAAGTCATGTAAGTCTTGAATCTGCCAGATACAAAATTCCACCTGGCAATAGTTCAACTGGAGAAAGTGGCAGGAGATGGACATACCTTTGGAAAGCAAATAATTCAAAACATAACCCAGAAACTTTACCCCCCACTCTTCTGAGCATCCCTGAGAGATTTTTTCCCTTAGGAGAATTACATATGGGGTTATCAGATGTCCTACATATTTTAAGAGGTCCGTATTTCAGAGAAGCACAGCTCCAAAGAATTATATGTAACAGAGCACCCCAAACTAGGGATGTGCGAACAGGTCACAGTTCAGTTGTTCGGTCGTTCAGTTCAGGGATCAGGTTCGGGTTCGGTCATTCAGTTCAGTCGCGCTCAGTTCGGGCATTCGGAGATCGGTTTCAGTTTCGAACTAGCTATCATGTGGTCCCGTGATCGCATCGGAAGCCGGAAACCAGAAATTTGAGTGCGTGCGGAGCTTGTGTGGGGAGAGAGCATGTGTGTGTGGCTGGCTTACTGTTTGGTTCATGCGTTTTGGCTGTTTGTGTGTTTGGTTTGGCTGTGTTGTTTTGGCTGGTTGGTGAGTGTTGGTGGTGGGTGACTGTGTGTTTTGTTTGGCTGCTGCTTGCTTGAAAAAAATAAAAAATGAAGGGGGTGAGGATCAATGGGAGGACCTGGGGGAAGGCCAAGGTGATGGAGCTGGTGGAGGAGGAAGAGGTTCTTGCCACTGCTGCTGGACCTTCAGTGGTGGAGGCAGAGCAAGAGCCGGCGGGCACAGGAGGTGCTGCCACTGCTGTCAGGTTTGTAAACTTTTTTTTAACTTTGAGGACAAGAAGAATACTACTATCCTTTAGAGTGAGGTCATTGGTGTGTGGGTGGGTGCATGGGTGGTGGGCAGTCAGACACAAACAGTGGGCATCAGCGGGTGGCGGCGGATGTCTGCCACAGAGAGAGAGGGTACTGTAGTGTGGGGAGCTCTTCCAGCAGTCAGGCATGGCACGAGCACCCCCACCCAAACATGTGCCAGGCTAACAAGGGTCTCCACTCTCCAGTTGCCATTCCTATACACCCCCAAATAAGGGCAGGATTTGCACATACCAGCCAAGGTCTTTCCAGTTGCTATCCATAGTGCCCCAAGGAGGGCAGGATTTGCACGTGCCAGACAGGGTCTTTCCAGTTGCCATCACTACTAGCACACCAAGGAGGGCAGGATTTGTACGTGCCAGCCAGGGTTACTGTCTCCGGTTGCCATCCCTACTAGAACCCCAAGGAGGGCAGGATTTGCACGTGCCAGCCAGGGTCACTGTCTCTGGTTGCCATCCCTACTAGCACCCCAAGGAGGGATGACTAGAGGCATCATCATATATGCATGATATTACTTAGGTGTTGTTTATGTGTTCCTGTTTCAGAGAGGATGAGGATGAGGATGAGGATGAGGAATCCTCCAGTGCCAGTGCCAGGTGCAGGAGGACAACACCAAGGCAGAGGTCGCCAGTGCCACACCCAGACAGTGGGCGTGAGAGTAGGTCCAATGTCTGGAGGTGGTATCATAAGGACAATGGATTCGCCATCTGCAAGGTAAAGGAAGGGGGCTGGAACAACAGGGTCTGCATTTCCCTATGACCTGTTAGGAACGGAAGTCCCCTGCAGAGAGAGAATTCCACCTGGTTGAGCATCAGGAAGGTGGAATTCCACCTGGTGGCCACATCCTGGACCACCTGGTGCCCTGGGGAGCCTTGCTCGGCCTGATTCTCCCGGAGGAGCTCGCTGCTCTTCATGCTCTGGTTGAAGAACCCCACCAGCTTCCTCCCCCACTCGATCAGGGAGCTAAGGGTGCCTTCCCCAATCCCCTTCTCCCCCAAGCCCAGAGCATCCCTGACCACATGATGGAGGGTGTGTGTGGCGCAAGGGATGCTGGTGAAGCCCCCATCATGGACTGCCTTCAATATATTTGTGGCGTTGTCCATTACCACGCACCCCTTGGTGAAGGCCGTGCCTGGCGTAACCCACTCCCTCACCATGGCGATAAGGGTTGCCTCGATGTTCCTGGTGGTGTGGGTCTGTCCATGACTTGTGCCTGAAGCAGGGCCCACCTATACCCTGCTTCGAGATCCCTCCTGCCACTCCTGAAAGCTGCCTCCGGGTCCTGCCACCAGTGCGCTGTCACCGCCAAGTAGGCGTGCTGGGCGTTCCTGCTTGACCACAAGTCTGTGGTGAAGTGGACAGTGCCCCCCCCCCCCCAGCCCCTGCCAGCTGCTCCCTCACCCGCTCCTTCAAAGCCCTGTACAGGGCTGGCACCACATTCTGAGTGAGGGTGGTGCGGGATGGCAGTTTAAACTGGGGGGCCAGGAACTTAATCAGCCGCTTGAAGCCCATGTCCTCTACAATGGAGAAGGGCTGCCCATCCAGCGCAATCATTTTGTCCAACAGGCACCTGGCTTTCTCTTGAAAGCCATGCCGGCCTCCAGCTGCTGATGGCCTTGGCAGCTGCCCCCACCCCAGCTCCTCCATGGTGGACTGAAGCTGCTGGTGAGGCTCCTGCTGCTGTTCTTCTCCCCTAGTAGCAGGAATACTGCTCCTGCTGCTAGAGGCAGCAGTTGGTGCAGGACGCTTGCCTGCTGAAGGAGGCAGGCGACTGGCCACTGCAGTCGGGAACCCACTGGCATCCACTTCCCCTTAGCAGCAGAGCGCTGTGGCATGATTTCAGGTGCCTCGCCACGGCAGTTGTCCCAAGGTTGGTGAGCACCTGCCCACGCTTCACCAGCTTATTGCACAAAGTGCACTGCACCTCCCCGGGATCATCCGCCCGCACCAGTTGAAATGTGCCCAGACATTTGTTTTTTTTCCCCCTCCTGTCTTCTGGCCTGCCCCAGGTGACGCATTGCTGCCAGCGCTGCTGGGAGGGGCAGAACGTGGTGGCGGCAACACAGCTCTGGAAGGAGGGACAGCTATTGCCTCAGCTCCAGACATCTCCTCCGCAGGACTAGTGTCTTCTTCTGCCTCACTGTCCTCAGTCACTGCGATGTCCCGTGAAGGGGAGTACTGGGACCCTGAGGCTTGACTACCCGCCATGCTACTGCCACTTTCCCTCCTGTGTCCCCCTCTATAGCTGCTGCTGCTGCTGCTGCTGCTGCTGCTCCTCTCCCTGCTGCCATTGTCCAGGGATTGGGCCCTGCCTCTAGCAGCCGGGATGGGATCCACCTGGAATGTTGGGATTCGCCTCAACAATGGGGGACGTTGGTGGCCCTGGAGGAATATCGGAAGCAGCAGCACCTGCTTCAGCAGCAGCACCTGCTTCAGCAGCAGCAGAAACAGCCGTAGCCTCATGTCCTGCAGGCCTTCCAGTGCCCTGCACGGCAGTGGAGGGCACTGCCAGGAGGCAACGCTAAGGCACTGAAGCCTGTGGCCCTAAATCAGGCCTGCGGAGTTTGGGGCGTGGTGATGTGCTTGGGCTGCTGCTGCTGCCTACTGCCACTCCGTTGGCACAGCCCCTACCCCTACCACCTCTGCCATGTGCCCCATTGCCCACCTTACAGGCAGCAGACCGGCCTCTCCTGTTTCCCTTCTCCATGTCTTCCAAGTCAATGCACACGGCACACAAAGATTTTATATATATAGATTTGTATTTTTTATTCAATTTTTTAAATCTAATATTATATATATCTAGATTATCTACACTAACTCTAACTATAGTATTAACTATTCTAAAATGTATGTAACTAAATATTGTATCTAAAGACCTAGTCCTACAAACACATTCTAAAATAATATCAAAACTGAATAACTACACACAACACTATCTCTATCTCTATCACTAAGCTAGCTAACTCCTACTACAACTATGTATCTATGTATAGTACTAACTATATCTATCTATCTATCTATCTATCTATCTATCTATCTATCTATCTGTACAATATTACACAGGGATGTGGGGGGAACACAAAGAACACAGGGAGGGGTACAAAACTGAAATGAAACCTAAATCAATCTAATAATTCTATTCTAAATAAATCCAAAAAGAGGGGAAGGGAATCAGGGAGGAAGAACACAGGGAGAGGTTAAAAAAAAAAAAAATAACGCCTAAATCTATCTAATATAATCTAAATAAATGACAATATGGAGGTAAACGGGTTGGATGGGTGAAATAGGAGGAGGATGGCAGTGGATTGGGGAGCTGGGAGGTACACAAACTGCTGGGAGAGGGAGCCTTCTGAAAACGCCTGCTGTGGGAACAGTGACTAGCTCAGAAGGTGTTGAAAGGGGGGAGGGCAATGAGTTTTGTTACTTGCTGTGCCCGCCTCACCGCAAGTCCCATTGGCTCTGTGCAGCCTAGCTCGTGGCCAATCGCAGCCTGCGAAGTCAGTGGTCTGAGGAGAAAAGGGATGGTGATTGGGCAGCCTGGCTGCTACTCCAAGCCTCTCCACGCCTGGTGCCTGGAAGTCTGCTCCTCAGCTGACCCCACTCCCCCCACCCCCCTTGGTCAGGCAGTGGTCAACTGGTCACTCACTGGTCACATTTCTCCTGTCTGAACCATCCGAACGCGATCCGAACCATCCGAACGCGATCCGAACCGACCGAACTGTTCGGTCGTTTCTGTCAGGGAGGGGGGGATAGGAACGAAGGCCAAGGGGTTCCAAGGATGGGGGCACCACTCCACACAAGGGAAGGGGTGGCATGGAGCATGGGACTCACCCAGTACCTGCTTGGCAGCAAGCACCTTGCCAAGAAGCCCATCAGGATAGTGTTTGGGCCAAAGATCCTACACAAGGATCAGGTCCCTATCATCATAGGGCGCCGAGCAGAAGTACTGAAGCCCTGCCCCACCATTCAACCACCCAATATTACCAGTCACACCACTGGGGTCAGGGGTGCAAGGTCCAATGTGGCAGGAAGGACGGGGAAAGGGACCCAGGGCAACAAGGGGGGAAACGAGACAACACACAGTCTGATAGGAGGAGAAGGTTACCGGAGGTGGGAAGGGCAGAATCTTGCACACTCTCTCTCACTTTCTCACTCACCCAGCCACTACACAGACTTGAATAGGAAGCACACACTCACCAGACTGACGAACTGCTCAGCCACTCTCACAGTCAGGAGGAAGGGACAGGGGAACGAAGGTTCGGAAGTACAAGGCAATGATCCACACAGTGAGCTCTCAATCCAGGGGCCAGTCTCTGATCACCGGTGCCGCTTGTGCTGCCACGCCGGTGTTTATACTGCTGGCCATGCCCCCTCTGCATGCCAGGAGACACTGGGAACGTCGCAGTGGTGCCAAGCATTCCCCGGCGTCCTGTGACGCCAGCGTGGGGCTTCCCTGTGCCCGGAGCAAAGACGAGACTGAGGCGAGTTCCCTGGATGTGCCGAGATCTCCTGCTGGGGCAGCCGCATCTGAGGGCTGCGCTTCCTGCTTGTGTTGCTGGTGGCCCCACCAGGGGTGTCTCGGGCACCTGCAGGGAGGCGCATATCTAACAGTTTCAGAGTTTGCTAACAGGTTTGGTTCGGCCAGTTCGGTCGGTTCGGGTTCAGGTTCGGTCGTCCGAACAGACCAAGTTTGGTGCGAACTCCGAACTTCCGAACCACGTTCGCACATCCCTACCCCAAACCCTTATAGGTCAGGCACCTTCACAGTTCCATGAAACCTCATAGAACAGACACTGTACAGCTCCATAAAACAGCCACCGTCAACTGTATAGAACCCCATAGAACAGAGAACCTGAAGCTCCATAGAGGCCACAGAACAGGAATCCAGTAGACTGGACATCTCCCAGTTATAGAGAAATGCACAGAACAAATGCACCCAGTGTTCTATGGAACCTCATAAAACGAGCACATCACAAAACCACATGTGATGGCAGTGTGCCACCAACACGACCTGACCCAGGCCAGGAACCCACCATTGACATGGTTGGGAATGACTCAGGCCACCAGCCAAATGTGAGTGCGGCCAGGAGATCTGTCCTACTGCCTGGGTGATCTGGCTTGGGTGACAGCCACAACAGATGTGCCAACGGTGGCTGGCCCTGTCTGCACACTGCTCCCAGTGTCCCACCCACCACTATGGGGATCCAGCCATGGCAGCCCCGATCTGGGCCAGGTCATGGCAGGCTAAAACAAGCATGATAGCTCCCTCTGGCCTGCATTGGCCTGGTTGGGCAGACCTTAGTCTGGGCTGTAACCTCAGGCTGTAACCTCAGACCTTAGCCTGGACTGTAACCTCAGATCACAGCCCGGGCTAGCCACCAACATGGCCCAAGGCAATCCTGGATGCACCTACAAAAACGTGCAGGCAGAGTCCATGCCAGACAGCGCCACAGCAGTACGCTGTAATGTCTGTTTTTACCCACAGTTTCATATACTCCCTCATTTTTGTCTGGCAAAACCCACTCACCTACCCACAAATCTTTAATAAAGAGCTGCTGTTTGGGGGAATATAATCTGTATTTAATTATGTATTATGTATTAATTATATTAATTATAATTATATATTATATTATATTATATTATATTATATTATATTATATTATATTATATTATATTATATTATATTATATTATTATAAGTGCTAGTCCTCCTCCCCCTAACAATAATGATAGTGCTACTGCTACTACTATTAGCAGCAATAATAACATGAATAGTGCTACTGCTACTAATTATTATTGTTTTATGAGCTGCTGTAGTAGCGCTATTGCTACTCCTAACAATAATAGCAGTGCTCCTACTAGTAATAATAAAAGCAGTACTACTGCTGCTAGTAATGATAACTAGTACTTCTACTAAGTATTATTGGTAGTAGTATTATAGCAGAAGTGTTGCTACTGCTACTAATTATTAATAATACAGCCTATTATTATGAGGAGTAGCAATATGATATTATATGATTTTATTGTTCAGCCGTAGGCCATTACAAATCAAATATATACAAGAGTAGCAATAGGACTAGTGCTACTGCTGCCAATCATAATAATAGTAGTGCTACTACTAGTAGTGGTATTAATGAGAATAGCAGTGCTACTGATGCTAATTATTGTTCTTGTTATTAATAGGAGTAGGAGTCTCTGCCCCTCCTAATAATAACAGTAGAGCTGCTACAGTTATTAGGAGTGTAACTCCTCCTCCTGTGTTTCTCATATTGTTCTGTTACCAGCATGGCTGTTATTTGTGTCATTGTCGCTTGTAAGTTGCCTTACTGTTGTCGCGGCTGTTGCTGTTCTTGTTATTTATGTGGTCTGCTCCTTGGTCTCTTCCCTGCTGACTGGGCTGTGGATGGGAGTCTTTGTTGCTCATTTGCGCTCTGTTGTTGTTATGATTAATATCTGGCTGAAGGTGTCGCACTCCATCAAGCGGGCTAATCCTCTCCCTGGGCTCGCAAAACCCTCCCTTAGCCTCGCCGGGGCTGTTACACGTCGCTGTTTAGTTACAGGGCCCATTCCAGCTGCCTAATTCTTAACAGTTGCGCCTGCCAGAGGGTTTGGGAAACTTCCGATAACCAATCTTCCCTGCCAAAGCTCCCAGCAGCTGGGCTTGCATTTTTCTCTGGCCACAGTTGGGGCCAATCCTGCAGTCTAGGACGCTGATCCCATTGGCTTTAAAGAGAGCAGGATCTGACCTCCTTTTAATTTTGTCTTCCTAGAGAGTGTAGGTAAACTAGGAAATAATTCTCCCCTATAATCCTTTCTGGATCCCAAGCTCCCCATTAAGGTTTAGATCAGACCCTGGGTCACAAACCATTTACTCTAGAGTAGTCCCATTGAAGCCCAACACAGAGCTAACAGTGAGACTACTCAGGAGTAAGTGGTTTGTGGATCGAGAACCATAGACCTGGAATTTGCAGATTCTGAGAAGAAGGAAATTCTCTTCTATAGAAACCGGCAGTTGTTGGAAGTTAAAAACAACTCTCTGTAGAGGCAGGCCGGTAGAAAGAGATTCGGAGCCTCACTTCGGTACTACCTCCCAGTCTCCCTGTCCTAGGTCTTGAAATCAATTTCTGGATAGCATGCTGGAACTTTATATACATACGTTACAGGCAATTACTATTTTACTCACCACATTTGAATGTATATTAATTAAGTTTTTTTGTAGTTTTGCCCTCCCCCGTCCCCGCTCAGCTTGGGGCCCGGTACGTTTGTACCCACGCCCTTGTCAGAACTACCTATAGGTATAGTAATGGAATGGGTGTATTTCTTTACGTTGAAAATGAACGATTTGATCAACTGTAGTTTGGCATCTACTAATAAAGTTTTTTTACAAAAAGAAAGGGGGAAAAAGAATGAGTTTGAAATTTGCAAATTCTGAATTTCTTAGTGAAAGGTCCCATGTAAACCATCACTGGATAAACAAATGCAATGTTGCTAAAACCTACCTGGGCGGGAAGAATAGACGATTGTTACTGTGCAATTGACAATGGACATCTCAGACTACCCCCATGAATTTGGCTAACTAACCTATCGATCCCGTTCCTGTGTGGTGTCCTAAACTTCCTACAAAATGCATAGCTTACATAAAAAAAACCTTTGACGGAAACGTGCTTATTTGAATTAAACTATTTAAAGGGATAATTTAGAACGTTCTGGGAAGATAACGAAGCCTCCAAGATAACTGGAGCTCCGCGTTTAGCATGTAGATTTTAATCGCATTCCAGGTATAGTTTTAAAACCTTCCAACATTTTCATCCATTGAAGTCAATGTGAGTACTCTTTTTCCAGGCGATATGGGACACGTCCCCCACCATCTCCCCTGAAAGCGTGTTCAGTTTCAGGGTGCACTCTGCATACAGGAGAGAAAGACTCTCTGAGCAAATGATTTAGCCGATCCCTGAGCATATCCGGGAGGGGGGGGGGGGGGTGAAAGTGGCTATAAAGTGCCCGTCGCAGCTCACTGAAATTGACAAGAAAACATCAGGACACTGGAAGCTGTTTGCTTAATTAGCTGTGGAACTATTATATTTATTGGGGAACATAAATATGTTGGGATATAGACTATATGAACCAGTTTAATGGAACCTTTTTCTGCACAGTACACAGTCTGTGTATGTGTATACACAGACCCTTCTCTGCATCTCCACCCCCCCCCCACTCCTCTGCACCCCATCCCTGCACAGACACACACAACCTTCTCTTTACCCCCCCCCTACACACTCACCTTCTCTGCACCCTCCATGCCCCCAACCCTTACATGTTTGTTTTATGAATGTTTTCATATGTTTGCATGAATGTTTTCTGTGCACCGCCTAAGCATACACACAGAACTTGCTCTGCATCCTCAACCCTGCACACCAACGCAGATACACAAAACATCTTCTTTCCCCCATCTCTACATGGACACACACCGAGCTCTCTCTGTACTCCCACCCCTAAACACAGACCCTCATGACCTTTTATGCCTAACCTCCACACAAACCCCCTTCTCTGCATCCACATCCTCACACACACACACTGTCCGAATTGCCTGCATTTCTCCTCCTCTCAGGATCCACAACCCAAGCATTCTGTGCAGCTGACCATTTCCTGGGGGATGACTGGGCAATTTTAATTATATGTCTGGGAAAAGGCAAATATTTACAGCAGTCTTTAAAAGGTCGAGGAATAAACTTTTATCGCAGTCACATGACTAGCAGCGATTTGGACTCTGAGACAAAGAATATTTCGATTTTTTTTTTTAAAAAAAAGATGGGTGTGGAGAGGGGGGAGGGGGGGCTGACCTAAATGATCTGTAGTTTTAGATGCAAAACTATACAAACTGGTTCCCTTCCATAATCAATAGTCAGCTTTTAAAATAAATAAAATAATAAAATAATAAAATAAAATAATAAGAATTAATAATTCATAATAAATTATAGCAAAGATGAGCAGACTTGGCTTTTTTTAAAGCTTGATTTCTTAGGGAAAGAAGACTTAGGCGATGGGTGGTGTCTGCAGGTATCATGTGTACTCCTTTAATACGTTTTGCTCCCACAAACCAATTTCAGCCAAATTGGCAGAGAGACAGAAGGCAGCAAAGTAAGTCGGGATCAAAAATTCCCAGATAAATTCATCTGGACGGGAGAAATGTCCTGCTTTGTGGCCAAAAATCACATTGGTTTACATTAAATATTGTTCCCTCTTATAAAATGAGATATCATTAGCTGGATCTTTCTTTCTTTCTTTCTAATCTATCACGATGTTGTAGGCGTAGACTATCCTGATCAGCAGGTTGGACTAGATGACTCTTGAGTGTATTTCAAAATTCTGCATTTCTATTATTTTATTATTTCTGACTGACTTTCTGATTCGCCCTCAGCAACAGTTGGATTCCAGGAGCCACTCTCTGATTTAGAGTCCTGGTCTTTTGCACTGAAGGTAAATTCTTTCAGTAAACAAGAGAAAGGGGGTGCAATTAGCATAATGTGATCCGAAGCCTGCACCAGGGTCGCTAGGGATCCCCCCAGGATTGTTCTGGACAGTACAAGAAAGATGTTTCTTACCTCTGACCTGACATCTCCATTTAAGCATAATTGGAAGTAAACTCTCAATGAGGGTTTGTAGAGGCATTTTGAAATAAAGAAGTGCACTTTTAAAAAATCCATGGATTTAGCACGGTTTACAAAGAAGTATTCCTAATCTTTTGCTGTGGTTCCTCTCCAAAGAAAGCAGCAAGAAAGTTTCTCACAGAAAAATAATCCAGGGTCCATGGAAGGAGAATGTTTTATTCATTCATGGAGACCAAGTAGTTCAGATGAGATTTTTTTATTGGACTAACTTCTGTTGGTGAGGGCCGGGATGCAAGTCTCTGGGCCACCCAGGGCCCTTCCTCAGGCATATAAACAGTCAGAACTAAGAACTGGACCAATTCAGGACAGGTTTGTATATTTATATGGGAACTTGAAGGCAATGACTCGGGAATGTTCAGGGAGACTTAGCCTGCACCGTGAGTGTAACCTGGACTCCATAGGAGTTTACTATGGACGTCAGTGGAGCCAAGACTGGGGTGGTGTGGAGGTCTAATTGAAAATTGAGCCTATTGATGTTTAAATGGGAGTCCGGATTATGCTCCTAGCTAATCAGATTGGCCTGGATCACTTTGCAAGGGACACACACATACATAATACTTGTTGCATTCTAAATTTCCTCCATTTCTAAACCTCCAGGTTCCTCTGATCCTTAGCTTTAACACCCCCTCTTCCCACCCTCCAAGTCCACAGGGGGTAGCTTTACAATTCGCAAGTCTTCTCCAACTTGTTGCTGTTTTGCTGTATGAATCACCAGAGCAAATTCAAACCGCAAGAGCCCTCCCTGGCCACCCTCAGTTTTGTCAACATACCAGCCAGATTGTTGTGTTGCTAATTTCAGATAGATTGTTTTGTTTTGTTTTATTGTCAGTTTCAATGAGAATGTCCTCTTGGCAATTCCAACGAGTTTTGTTGACTATTTCCGGTGACACTGTTTTCTTGCCAATTTCGGGGGGGGGGGGGGGGGGGGGGGGGGGACGGGACTTTGAGGTCGATTTCGAGTAGACTGTTGTATTGTCTTTTTCAGCCGGTTTTTTTCCATTGTCAGTTTTAGCTATACTGTTTGTTATCCATTGCAGGGAGACTGTTTTTGTGTGAATTTCACTCACGTTGTGGGGTGTACAGTAGAAAACAGTGGGACGTCTCATGTCAATCTGATTTAACCTATTTTCATTTGGGTTTCAGCATGTAGATCTAAATGACCTTCTTAGTTCCCAGAGAGAAAGGAGGCGCTATGGAAAAGGGGAGAATCCTGTCATATTGTATTAGGCGTCCCTGTACTGTACCCATCCTTACCTCCAGTTTATAGGAGACTCACGAGGGTTGTGTTAAGTTCAAGACTGTTAAATGTTCTACCTTTGACCTTTCAACATTCTTTGCCCGGGTGGCTATCCACCTGCAGTGTTTGCATATGCCGATTTCTCCTTTAAAAGGGACCTGCAAACATACTAAAATCCCTTTGAACGCCTTAGTTTTTACTTCCCAATGGAAAGTGTTTCTAAAACATTATTCTTCTGGCTTATCTTGAAGGTGGGACGCGAGAGAAGGTTTGAGAGAGGGAGACAGATTAGAACAAATCCCAGTTCATGGACCTATCCATTCCAGCCAAACCCTATTCCTCTTCCAGAGTTTGGAATGGAACCCAGGAGTCCTGACTCCCAGTCTCCTCTCTGCCTGCGGGACAACGTAGCGCCCTAGATGAACACAATTCATGAATACAGTTCAATCTTATGCACTCAGGAACAACTGGATAAATTTGCAAATTGCACTTTTGAAACAGGAATGGTGAATTTTCAGAGGTTCAAACTTCTTTGCCATTTACATTCTAAGTAAAAAGTGGGCCTTTCAGGTTGAATATTGAAAATGAAATTGTGTATTTTCAAGTCCTTTAAATAGAATAAATATTTCGATTTAAAACAAAATATTGGCCAACTAACTGAATAAGCTCATTGCAATCAAATTTGAAAATGTTAGTTTCCTCGAAATTTTCAGTGGAAATCCAGTTTCAGCCCAGTAAGTAGAAAATAAACCCATACAGCCCCCACCCCACCCCCAATCCGTCGTGTGTGCCAGGTACTGAGTGGGTAAGATTCGTGAAGGGCTGTGATTTGAAGAAGAAAAGAAAAAAAAGGACCTTATTTGCTGAAAAGGGGATGAGGGAGACTCAGTTTCCACGAACTGACTTTCTGCCCTGCAATGGGGCCTTTTAAACTTGCTCCTAATGCCATTTTCCAATGTCGGCCCAATTCACGGAGTCAAAATGGTGCAAACCTTAATTCTATTGAAATTAGTAGGACTTCCACCTTTGACTTTAATGCGATTAGAACTGCATCTTAAGTGTAATCAAGGTGGAATTTACCCACATATTATCTGGGGTATGCGGTTAAGCAAACGTATTAAAAGGGATGGGGAACCAAGTTTGATGCCAGAGGTTAGTGGGGATCTCCCAATACTTCCTACTACTCTTTCTGCTACCCCAACTACTAGAAAAATAGAATAGATTCAGACTCTAGGTAGCAAAACCCTCCATCTCCAATAATGGCCACATCTTTGCTCCCTGGAACTAATTATTCCAGAGAGAGACGGGATCGTGGCGGAAGGTGAGGGGGGTTCTCTCCACCTCTTGCCATCTCAAACTCAGGGATGTCCATGTCCCGCGGCTGTCTCCTAGCCCAGGGTTCAGAAATGTTGGGCTAATTTATCCTCACTTTAAAATTAACTGCGGTCCCCCTCCCCCCCTATTAGATCACTAGCGTAACCTCATCTTTGCTTGAATGAATGAATGAATGAATGAACGAACGAATGAATGAATGCTTTATTAACGACCATTTGGTCAAATCATTGCCTTTGTTTAGTTTCTCACCTAGTTTACCCATATTGACTACAATCCTAGGTACATTTACTTGTGAGTAAACATGGAAATGATTGGGATTTACTCATCAGTAACTGTGCTTAGAACTGAGGCCTTAATGTATTAATTATTATTAATTATTATTATTCTATTGGACCTAAAGGCTGCTTTGGGTTCCACAGGTTAAATGGTGTGACTCCAGAAGAAAATTTGGTTTCTGCTTGAGGATCATAGAATCATGTTGGAACATTAGTTTGAGGATACACATTAGTAAAATAATTAGTATCCGTCATTACTGAGAATACACATAAGAATCCCTGTCTCTTCTTGTGTTCCCCTCTCACTTGTCTCCCCACCCTGTCTCTCTTCAAGATTGTAAGCCACTGGGAGCAGGGTAAGGTCTGTGTCTAATTAATGATTGTTCAGTGCCAGGTACATTGCTTGTGCTACATAAATACTTAGTAATAATTAGTAAGGATCTTCATTAGTAATGAGGATGGACAAAGAAAGAAAGAAAGACGTGAGATCAGTATTAGACTTGTTCTTTTCACACACCCAAATACACACAGAATCCGGTTGTTTCTTCCTGTAATGGGACAAATTCAGCGAGTTGTTTTCAGACTTTGGAAAACACAGATTACCAAGCCGATGGAAAATAGAACCGGCTGCTGTAAAGATGAACTTTCATTGGCAAGTCTCATACGATTTCCAGCTTACTCTCTCACTGTTTTAAGTTGGAATTGAGCTCAGGATCCCTTTGTGCCCAGAAGTATAATATGAACACACTCTGGAGAGAGGATCCTAGATTGCCTTCCATGAACCCATAGGTCTAACTGGAATTCCCCCATTCAGTAAGAGCAAACCCTTTTTAGATCAACAGGCTCCGGAGCGGATTTACAAGGCTGACAAGATGGATCAAGATTTATACTCTATAGTGCCTGAAGTTTTAGAGAACGAACTGGAAGCCTCTTCTAGCTACTGATGCACATAAAGAAGTTGCTAAATAATAGATTTTCAGTAGCTGTACTTTGAAGGCACGAAATTCAATCCTTGCTTCTTCTTGATCTATTTATTATTCCTTCAAACCCCCACATCAAGAAATAAGATTTTGCTACCATTAACTTTGAATCGCAAAGATTTATTGCAAAAGAACAATTCTCCGCAACTCAGTGACTACCCTTTTAAAAGCACTACATTCAAACTCTTTTTATCTGGTGATACGGAGTTAAGCAAATGTATAAGGTTTGATCAGAGAGATGCCTTCAAGCCCCCATCGCGAACAGTAAGTCTGAGCTCAAATTTAGTCTGTTAATTTCGAAGCCCAGAAATATATTGCAAAATAATAGAGGATCCCCTCCACAAACCCTTTTAAAAAGAAATAAATTTACACCCTGCTCTCCTAGGGTATGCGAAACACTTTCCAACTCCAACATCGAGCAACGCACCAAATAAAATTTAGCTGGGATTTGTCTATAAAATCCGAGGCACACAAATATATTACAAAACCAACAACTATTTAGTAGCTGTGCCTTTAAATAAGTAATTCACACCCATCTCTCTCTGAGTTCATATGGTATATGAATTTCCTAACCTTCATCATCAGGCAAAACACCAAATAAGTTTTGCTGTAATTTGTCTATTAATTTCGAAGAACATATTACAGAATAGGAGGGTCTTTTCAAAACCTTTTCGAAAACACAAAGAACTGTGCTGTCTTCATACAATCAGAAGTCCAGGTTTCAGTACTAACAAATTACTATTCCCACGCGAACTGCTTCCTTGATATTGGAGTATTTTAAAAACCATTCACATACATAGACATATATAACAATGTAAAGGAAGCCATTGAAATAAGCAGGATTGCTATTCTCTTTATGAAAGGTGGACAAATGTATCCATTAGCACGAAATAATTAGCAATTATCGGAACAAATTCTGTTGTCTCCATACTAAATATGACTTCAGATAAAGTGACTAAGGCTGTATTTTTAAATATATGGTGCAGGAATATGAGAAAGAAGAAAATATAAACATGCATGTAAGACATAAAACATTTAAAATATAAATATAAGAAAATTAAAAACCCTTTATTCTGTTCCTACAGGTTTATGCCCATATTTGTAATTTGTTTAATTTCTGCTGGTTGACTCAAATGAATGCACACTGCCCCGTGTTCCAGAGTGGATGGTTTAATTCTGAAGAAGGGATGTCAGGTTCAATTGTCAATATCAGATATGGGTTAAGCAGAAGACGACATGTGATTTTGATGTATGTTTCACGTTTTGTCCATAATAATAATAATAATAATAATAATAATAATAATAGACAAACTATAAGTAAAATTGCCTCACTGTCAATAAACAGCCATTGACTGAAAACTAGAAACCAAACCATTTCCTGGAAGAACTTCAGAACAGGCACTGGAATGTTCTTCCTCATTAGCCTAACAGAAAATTCATTGTTGGCGGCTATATAATAGTATAAATAAATACCGACCCCCAATATCCCATTATCCCAATAATGCAAATCCCATTTTCCTGATAGGGTAATATAAGCAGAAAGAAAGAAAGAAAGAAAAATCTTTATTCTTTCTTTCTATTTAAGAGAGAGAGAAAGGAAAAGAAAGAAGGAAATACAAATACAGAGAGAGAGAGAGAAATAAATAAATAGAGAATGGAAAATAAATAAGGAAATTTCTCTCTCTCTCTCTTAATTTATATTGAGAGAGAGAGAGAGAGAACAGGAAAGTGGAAACATTCCAAATCAACCTAGGTTGCGCATGCCATTTTTTTTTCTTTCAAGCCTCTTTATTTGTTTTGATTTTGATTTTACAAAATAATTTATGGACGCCACTTATGAAAGCGAAAAGCTTTTGATTCCCAGCCAAGGTTAAGAAACACCCTCCAGAAAACAGACGATTGATGGACTGAAAATTAGACTGAAAATTGGTGTCTAGAAATAGCTCCCTTCATGGCTTATAAATCAGACCAACTGGGTGGATAGGGGGAGGAAGAGGGGAATGTAGAAAATCTCAGTAGAAACCAGTTGGGTACAACTGGTTTTGCAGGCAGGCACCGATAGAAAAGAGTGTCAGTGTGTAAAGTGCTGTTTTCTCTCTCTGCTCACAAGTGAAATAAACGCAGCTCCGTTTTGTGCAGTGTTCAGTGAGACCCTATGGGGCCGCGATCCAAAAACCACTTACTCCGGAGTAACCTCATTGCAGCCTTGTGGAGTAAGTGGTTTATGGCTCGCGGCCAGGTAGGGGATGATGTGTAAGGAGAGATCGCCTCGTTCTTGGGCTTTAGAACAGCTAGAAGGTCACGGGTGCTTAATTTCCAAGCTTGAAATGACACCCCCCCAGAACTGTCCTCCCTTTGCGATTCAGTCCCTTCTGAAATCAACCAGTAGCATTAAGTGTAAAAGAATCGCCCTGGGATGGCAGTGATGGGCCCGATCCTGCACTCCGGTCTCACCCCCTCCCTTCCTGGCATCATCAAGAAGGGAAAGAGAAACTTGGAGTAGGGGACCGATTCTGATCCCCCTTTTAAGTCAACGGCAAATATTCCTGGGACCTCGAATAGCTCAGGATCGGGTCCTCTAATCAGTTCTCTGCCAAGTTATAGAGGTCAACACCTCCACCACCTTGGATCTTGGCTGTTAAGAATATTAAGTATTCTGCTATAATCTATCGGTAGTGTTTTTAAGTTTGATCCCTGGAATCTTCATTCCTCTCTCTCTCTCTCGCTCTCGCTCACACACACGCACACACCTTTAACACTGCTTTAACATTTCTTATGCATGTTGCAGGGCTGCATAGGACACCAATACAGCCCTGCAACATGCATAAGAAATGTTAAAACGGTGTTAAAGTGGAGTTAGCGTTATGTCTGTTTTCACCCAACCACACCTTGTGCAGCCTCAGCAGCATGCATGCTACATTTTAACATCCCGATTTCTCTTCATGTCACTTTGTCCATTAATTGATTTCACAAACCCCTTGTGGTTTTTTTTACTTTTAAAATGCATTCCCGTTGGAATAATAATAATTTATTTTTTTAAAAGGTTGAGGAAAGCAATTACAAAAGTTCCAAATTCGAGGGTGGGAGATCGCCTCCCTGTTTTTAATCGTTCCTGACAGTAAGAGTATGCTAAAGGTCTACGTTATTAAATACACACACACGCAAGTGTACAAGGGGGGGGGGGAAACCACACCCAAATGTATTAGGTATTTTGATTATGAATTTAAACAGTATCTCAACTCAGAGACTGATTTCAGTTGTCTATGGAAAGTCTGGCTTGAGGGTGGTTGAGTTGTTTGTTTGTTAGTTTCTTTATTTTTGCATTTCATCCAAGATCCCATCAAAGAGATCACAAATTTCAAGAAACAAAATATCCGGTCGATTTGGGGCAAGGCTGACAACTCTCTGTATGAAATTGTGACTCTTAACAGCAAAACTCTTATTTGACTTCCATGGAGTCAGGATTTGCCCAAGCAATATCAGTTCAGAGGGTTATAAAGAAAAGAACCCTCCAATTAATTTTATTACATTCAATTATATTATGATAAGAATACAGTTTTATTATATTTAACAGATATTATTTCATTGTATTATATTTTACCTTAACATTATTTTTATTTTGGTACAATGCTTATATTGCATTATGCATGTATTATATTTAATAGGATGATATTAAAATATAGTTATTTTTATTCTTGATTCTCTTACTGTCCCCCCTTGTAGATTCAACAAAAGCATCTAGGAAAAGCCTGCGTTAGTGCATTGTCATTTATTTCCTTTCAGTTCTGCATACTGGAGAGGAAAGTTTGTTTCAAACTCTATCAATCAAACAATGCAGATTCAACTTTCTCTAACTAGCCAGTGCATTGCCCCACAGCCTAAAGCATAACTTGTTGGCTGGCTTCAAATGAAATTCAACTTTAAAAAACTTGGTTCTGTTTAAAAGTTTGCATATTTTAAAAATCAGCAGCAATTTTAAGGTTATGTGAGCAAGTACTTTCCCCTCCTGTATTCAGAACTGAAAGGAAATGATAATTCTGTGGTTATCAAGTTTTCCCAGGCTGATGAAAATAATATTGAGATGAAGATATAACTTAGCTTTTAATAGGGTTTCTTGGTACTGACAATTTTTCAGTCCCATTCCCCTCAATGTATTTTTCCTCCCCTTTTAAGTTGTTTTAAAATGGATTTCTATTTGAAATGGATTTTATATTATTTTATCATATGGTGTGAAGTGCTATGAGTGCCATTTGGCAAGGAGGTGCTATAGAAATCCTATTATTTATTTATTATTATTATTGTTATTATTATTATTATTATTATTATTATATTGTTGTTGTTGTTGGTGTGTGTGTGTGCACGACAGACAGACAGACAGACATAGGTTAAAAACAGACGTGCAGCTGGCAGGACTGCTCCCCGGGTGGAAAATTATGGGAGACATGGCCCAGGCCAGGCCGGGGCACTGAACTGACATGCCTGTGGCTGGGGAGTCATCCCCCTGCCTGTTAAGCCGAACTGGGCTGATGGCCACACAGCCCAGGGGCGGGGAGAATGGGGAATGTGTGGCCGGCCATACCCGCCCCCGTGCTGTGCCCAGAACCCCACTGTCCACCATGAAGGGCAGTCATGGTAGCCAATGATGGCCAGATATGGCTGCCTGTCATGGCAGACCCTGGCCGGGCCGGCAGACTGGCTAGGAACAAACGTGCAGCCCCGGGATGGCCTGCTTTGGCCCATTTGGGCAGACCCTAGCCTGAGTTGTACCCCCAGAGGTGTCTGGTATCACAGCTCAGGCTAACTGCTGACACAGCCCAGGGCAATCCCAGGCCAACTTCTGGTGACTCCTGCACCTACCCATGCCTAAGTGTGCCACAGAGGGCCAAACCAGTCCACTGTCAACAGTTGTTTTTATCCAGAGCGAAGACAGGTAAAATTAAATAATAAAGTTATTATTTTGTATATTTTATATATTTTATTTATATTTATAAAGTATAATATACAGAAATAGTAATAAATATATGTATATAAATATATCATTTTATTCTTCTTTCTCTGTATGTTTATTTTGTGCCCTGCCCCATGCAGGATGCAGCAGCCCAGCATGACTTCTGTTTTTAGACCCTCTGTCTCGGGCTGTGTCACATAGTGTTAATGGCTACACATGCACACATGCAGATAAATCCAAATCCAAGTAACGGCTGAGGGAAACATACATATTGTGTATGTTTAGACCAGAGAAAAGGTGACTAACAGGACAATCCTTCACCATAAAAGTCAATGAGAGTTTTGACATTGACTTCAATGGGTGGAGGATTGCACCTTAAGAAGGGACATGATAGTAGTTTTCAAATATTTAAAAAATTGCTATAAAGAAGACAGAACAAGAGGCAATGGAATTAAATTGCAGGAAGGTAGATGTTAAGAAAATGTTCCTAGTAGCAAGAACAGTGGGCTGCATTCACACCTTTTAAAATGAGATGCACCAACTCATGCTTACACATGCCCATGCAGTGGACATGAGTGGGTGCATCCCATTTGAAGCAGTAGCAGGTGGGTGTGCATGTGTGCAAAAATGCAGCTTTCTCCATGTGGGGGCATGCGTGGTGGATGGGCATGCACCCGTGTGTGCCACACACACACACTGCCCCCACAGCAGCGTACCCATGGACCACCCCGCCAGTCACAGCCCATTTAAAAAGGGCCACTGTTGAGAAAATCCCTTTCCCTGGTTCTTTTCTTTTTTTATCATCTAAAAAGATTAGGTTGCAGAATGCTATGGGTGTAATGTGCATTTAGTAATAAAACAAAACAACAACTCTGAAACCAAACTAATTGTTCTTTTTCCTTAATTCACATATTTTGTAATTTGTGAAGACACTAATCTGCTACATGTGCAACAACTGCCCCACAAAGGGGGCTTTTAGACGGTCACCAGCTCCAGTTCTGCCCACCCCAAAGCTGGTCAGTCCATTCAAAAGCCATTCAAAAGCCACCCCACCAGATGTGCAGGTGCAGCCCCGCCGGTGCCACTCTGGATCATCCAGAAGTGCTGCCAGCAGAGCAGACTGGCCAAACCTGGGACACCAGCCTGAAAGGGAGCTACTGTCCGTCTGATGGCCGGACCCACGCTGCAGCTCCACATTGCCCCAGGTACACCATAAAGGATGCTTTTAGATAGATGGCTGCCCTGGTGCTGTCCACACCAGCCTGCTTCACCCTCCGGTGTCCCATCCATCTAAAGGCAGCCCCGCCAGATGTGCAGGCGGAGCAGGGTGTGTCTGCTCCAGGCAGCCCCACTGGTGGTGTTCTGGAACATCCCGGTGTTCTGGTGGCATAGTGAGCCAGCCAAACCCAGGGCACTGGCCTACAGTGGAACTACTCTCCGTCTGCTCGGTGGACCCATGCTGCAGCTCCACTTTATTAATTTATTATTATTATTATTATTATTATTATAGACATTTATTGTCCCACCCCCTCCTGCCATACGGCAGCTCAGAAACATAATATAAAATATAAAAACAATATAAATTTTAAATAGTATATAAACAGAGCAACAATCTCTGAGTTAAAAAAAACATCCCTCCACACCCACCAACCCATCCCACCCACTACCCGTCTCCCACACTAAATGCCTGACAAAACACCCAGGTCTTTACACTGGCATTGAAAGGATGGGAGATCTGGGGACAAGTGGATCTCTGCCAGAAGGGAGTTCCAAAGTCACGCTGCTGCCACTGAGAACACCCTCTCTAACGTTGCTACCTGAGAAACATGGGGGACCTCAAAAAGGGTGCTCCCGGCTGACCGCAGGGGTTGCTCTAAGACCCGGGGAGTGAGGCGGTCCTGCAGGTAAGAGGGGCTCAGGCCATATAGGGCTTTATAGGTAAAAACCAACACCTTGAATCAGGCCCAGAAGACTATGGGAAGCCAGTGCAGCGAACAGAGCACCAGTGTTATATGTTCATGGTGACCCGTCCCTGTAAGCAGATGGGCCGCCGCATTCTGCACCAGCTGCAATCTCCAAACCATCACCAAGGATCTATTATCTCAAGTATCCATTCTGTCCCCTCTCCTGTTCAATGTGTATATGTAACCTCATGTAGAGTGCATTACAGTAGTCCAGTCTAGAGGTGATGAAGGCATGGATGATGGTGGCAAGGTCAGAGTCTGCGACATGCGGCTGAGACCACCGTACCAGATGTAACTGGTTGAAAGCACTCCTCGCCACAGCCGCCACCTGGACATCCAGGCAGAACTGTGAATTGAGGAGCACCTGTAACTACAGACATGAGGAACCAAGGAGGAACGGACCCCATCAATAGGGCCTCCAACCCCTCAGCCCTCCCCACCAGCATCACCTCCGTCTTGTCAGGATTCAGTTTCAGACGACTCACCCTCATCCAGTCCTCCACAGCTGCCAAACACTGAGTAAACAACAAAACTGCCGGGTCTGGGTCAGCTGAAAATGAGAGGTAAAGTTGGGCGTCATCAGCATATTGATGCCACTGAACACCAAACCCTCTCATGACCTTGACCAAAGGCTGCATATGCATGTTGAAAAGGAGAGGGGACAGATTAGATCCTTGTGGGACACCACATGTGACATCCCGGGGAGACAAAAAAGCAATCCCCCCGCACCACCTACTGAGTTCTCCCAGCCAGGAAAGAGTGGAACCATTCAAGAACAGTTCCATCCACCCCATCATGGTCCCGCAAGTGACCAACATCTCATGGTCAACCGTGTCAAAAGCAGCAGACAGACCTAACAAAATTGGAAGGGTTGAACGGCCCTGATCTAACTCACAGCAAAGGTCATCAACTTTCAGCCAGCCCAGAGTTGCAGGCATCAACCTAGAGCATCAGGCAATCACCCACAACTCTATAGTGTGGGGAGTGGGTGCTGTGTGGGCAGACTTTGGGTTGGCAAATCAGCCAGGTCAGTCTGAAGCAGACTCAGGCTGGGCTGCAAGCTGGACGGAAATGGAGGTTCACTCCCAGAGCAGCTCTGTGGGCAGGCTGGCTCCACGTCCTTCTAAAAGCATGCAGAGTTGTGGGTGCTAGCCAAGAGCGTCAGGTGATTGTCTGCAACTCTATGGTGTGAGGGGGCACTGGGCAGGCAGTCTGTGGGCCAGGGAAACTGCCGGATCCATCTGAAGCGGACCCAGGCAGGGTTGGGAGTGAGCAGACGCAGTGTGCACGTGACCAGACTCTGCATCCATCTAAAAGCATCCAATATACCAGGTAAAAAACATCTCTGCAGCATTATGGGATTGCTGTCAGTGGTTGTGGTGGTTGATGGTGGGGTTGAGGGGAGTAATGTGTGAAAAACAATAAAACTCAATAGCTACCTCCCACAGGAAATTAGAAATGTGGAAGAAGAGACTTCTGTGAATGCAGCCGCAGACAATGGAACAAGCTGTAGCCCAGGGGCCTAAAACCACTAGATGACCCCCCCCCCCCCTTTTACAGGTTCCTTCCAGCCCCTCAATCCTAGGAAACACACAAATATTCCATAGCTGGAACTTGGTAGCTTTAGGGCTTAAACAGAAAAGTTACTGTTATTGTATAATCAATCATCTCCTAAACAGAATTGTGTCATAATGGGTGTTAACAAACATGATGGCAGGAGGCCCCCTCCCCCCCTCCCGCCAACCCCGGCTGGCAAAGTGGCAGTCATCCCAGCCCAGTCAGGGAGGGACACAGAACAAATGTACACAGGAATCCTGGTGGCCAGGAAAACCATCCCACCCTGGGTAGGGCAGAGGCGCAAAACAGCTGAGCGGCTGGCAGGCTTCTCCCTGCACCACACCCTGCACCATGACATTCCAATGCGGTGAATGAACTGAGGTCAAAAGAAGCTGTAGCCACCACTGCTGTCCACCGTCCACACCACTCCAGGAGGGCAGGGGCAGGGGCAGAGCCAGAGGAAGCTGGTCCCAGCAGTCCTGCCAGCTCACAGAGCTGCCAGTCAACTAGCCAGCCGCAAGGGGAAGCAGTCGCCACCCACCGAACACCAGCTGGAGGCACCAGAGCATACACATCATGGAGAGCAATAAGCATCAATGGGGAAAAAAAAAAGTGAAAACCAGATTGAAGGCACAAAGGAAAGCAGCCACATGCCATCCCAACAACCAGTCCCCCTGGCAGACTGCCAGTCTAGTCCACAAGCCGTACACAACAAGAGACACAGATCACTCACTCTGACGGCCCATGGGGCACAGTCTAAAGTGGGGCTCTCAGATGCAGGTCCCTGGGAAGGGTCTGGTGGGTGGGTACCAGTCCTAGGGGCAGGTCCCAAACCAATGCTAATCACTCACAGTGGACAGGAAGTTCAAAGTGCAAAGGTCCAGGTGGGGCTCCCGGATGCAGGTCCCCAGGAGTGTGCTGCTGGGTCGGTGCCAGTCTCGGGAGTGGGGTGGGGTGGGGATGCAATTCATTCACAGCGACAGGAACCTCAAAGCACAAAGTTCAATGCAGGGCTCACAGCTGTTGGGGGGGTGGGGTTTGGGAACCCAGCACCTACTGTATACAATCCCCACTTAAACATGCCCCTTCTGTAGCCCCTGGCAGCAATATGCTGATGCACCATATAGTGTGGCTCAACTGGATCACCACACCCAAGAGTCAACTGTACCTCAAGTTGCGTCCAAACTTCACATAGGGTATGGAGCTTGGCAGCACTGGGCTCCGCATGCAATCCGCCACTAGGGGGGGACAGGGGGGCTCTAGGAGATTCAGCTCCAGCATCCATGTGAGGCACCCCTGGCACCTGTCCACATAGCCCCTCACTCTCATCAGGGCACTGGCAAAGGAAATGGGAAGAGAAGGATGCCACGTTGCCAGGCAAAGGCGATATTCTGAGAGGGCACAGATCTCCACCAAAGCTGTGCTCTCAGCTGCTGTTCATGGTCCCATCATTCCTGGGGTGGGGTGGGGTGCGGTCCTGAGGGTTCAAGCACTCTGAATCCAAGCTGCCCGGCCCTCTGAGCACATTCCTGGCTGGACACTGTGTGACCCAAAAGAGACTTATTAATTTATTATTAATTATTATTATTATTATTATTATTATTAGCAAGCATTTATATAGCACCAGCAATGTACCTGGCGCTTTACAAAGTAATTGAATAGACACGGTCCCTGCCCTAGGACTTACAATCATATATCTGCTTGTGAGCCTATATCTATCCACCCAGATAGACGCATCTGCCAACAGGCCCTGAACATCACGTTGCACTCACACTCCTCCCAGCACCAGGGTGTCAAGAGCACCACAACGCCTCTGTGACCCACAGACCGGGGCCATAGCAGAGGCCATGCTACTCGCTATAGGGGCAGCAGGCAGAGCACAGTGACATCCCAACACACTGGACAGTATCCCAATAGGAATGACAGCATAATAAAGGGGGGAGGGGTAATGTCTTAGAGCTACACACAAGACAGATAGGCAGAGGGACCTTGAGGCAGAAGGGAGGCCCACAGCACCTGTCAAATCCGATATATGGTAGCAAGGACAGTTCCCTCCCGCTGCAAGGCCACCACACCCATCCAACTCTGAGAGATAAGACTAGCACCAGCCTTGGCGCGGAGCTGAACCCTTCCAAGGTCATGCCTTGCTTACAGGAGCCTCCCCCTGCAAAGAAGATGCCACAGCTGCAGCTGTGGGCCTTCATCATGTCCCCCCCACATTGTCCACAAGCTGCACCTGAGCATAAAGTGTAGGGCTGGCAAAGGGTGAGGACCCCCGTGGCAGGAGAGGGAATCAGGCTGCCACTTGTGTAGGGATCATTGCAGCCAATTACCAGGCATACAGGCAGGCAGGCAGGCGATGGCTGATTGCTGCCCTCATGCAGCACATAAAACCAGCAAGAGCTTGCCAAAGGCACCTTGGCAATCTGATTGGACGATATGGATTGCGAGGAGCTCCTCAGACACATGAAAACCATGATCGACATAACCAAGATGTGCCTCCACAAGGTCCAGGTGATACAGACTGCCTTCCTGAGAAGGCACAGGCAACGCACTCACTGCCTACGGAACTTCTGCTGGCAACAGGGCAGGTTGCTATGGCACAGGCAACTGCTGGCAGACTGCATGGCAGGGGGCTGGGCAGTAGTCCACATCAGGAGGCATGGGCTGCCATAGCAGAAATGCAGGCAGAGCTGTGGAGGGCTTCTGTTCTTAGCTCCGGGCACATTGTTGCCGCTCTAGAGGGCATTATTCTGGAGATGCCCATAGTCAGGTACACCTGGGTCCAAGACAGGACAGGGGAGTGGTGGGAGAGGGTCCTGGCCACACGAGGGTATGTAGAGTGGCAGATACACTTCTGCATGTCCTGCTGCCTGCTGTTCTGGATAGCTGACCTCCTCAGGCCATGGCTGGAGAGACAGCAAATAGCCATGCGAACCCCCATCCCCATGGAGCTACATGTGGTCATCACTATACGGGCGCTTGTGGCCCCAGACTCCTATCACTCTATTGCCCAACACTTTGCCGTGGAAACTTCTACAGTGGGCACACTCCTTCGCAAGTTGTATGAGGCTTCTGAGGCCCTCTTGCTGGACAGGGTGGTGCAACTGATCGACCCTGAGTGGGTGGTTGAGGGGTTCCAGCAGGGTGGTTTCCTCAGTTGCATGGACACCGTTGATGGAACGCACATCCATATCCTCCGTCTCCCCTCACAGCCATGACAAGTTCATCAACTGCCTGGGGTACCACTCCATCATTCTCCAGGCAGTGGTGAATGACAGTGACTGGTTCACAGACTGATACATACACCACCATTGAAGGGGTCTGCATGAAACCAGTCATTCTTGGGGACCCAGCCTACCTCCTGACCCCATGACTGATGAAGGCCTCTCCTGTTGCCTGCACCCCAGAGCAGATGCAATTCAACAGGCAGCTGAGTACCTCCAGGTGCGTGGTTGAACAGGTGTTTGGAGTCGTGAAGCAGCGTTAGTGAGCCATTGTTGGGAGGATTGATTTCTCTGTGGAGATGGCACCCCTCATGGTGTCAGCTGCCTGTGTGTTCCACAACATCTGTGAAATCAACAGGGCCAACCTGGACAACCCCATCCCCATTGTCCCCCAAGAGCCATTGCCACTTTACAGGCAGGAGAACCCCAGATGTGAACAACACATGGCCTGTAAGATCCGGGATGCCTTGAGCAGGCATATTGCCTGCATGTAAGCTGGCTGGACCTGAAGAAGCCTGCACACATATGTTGTGTGATCATCTCAGGGGTGGATCGGAGAGGACAGAGGGTGCATTCAGCTTTGGAGGATCTGTACTGTTCCTTTCAATGTATGGTTGTGATATAACTGTTGGGAACTATTTGGGGTGTTGTTGATCACTTGCACAATGGGCAAACCAGTGAATGTAACTGATTTGAAACTTTTGCTTTCTCTTTACCTATGTTGCCATAGGACATGTTCTAGAAGTATAGACAGTCCATATTGTACTGCTATATTCATCCATGTATTTATTTATATATGTCACTCTTCCCTGAGGCTTTTATCAGTCCTTGGAGGATGACTGTGCCAAACACATCTGTAGTTTAGGACTATATAACTATGGATATCAACATGTTGAAATTTACCGAGAGTTCTTTTTCTCTTGGAATTGCATCCCATCTTATTGTGAAGGCCCCAATCACCATTTCATGCTGACCCAACATTCAGTACCCCTGTCCCCCTGCCCCCATCCTTGAAACACACGATCCCATGACCCATGACTGAAACCTTTTCCTACAGAAGACCTGGGATGACAGGGAGGGACCCATATAGCCATACAGCCCTATATTCATAGCCCTTAGATTGATGACATTTGGGAGGGCTTCCCTTGGTCTTTTCCTACAACAATTTATCACTTCATAGAGACACTTCTTGTTTCTCCCTCTGTTCCCCTTCCTTCGTCTCCCCTCTCACCCATCTCTCAGATTGTAAGCCCTAGAGCAGGGACCGTATCTATTCCATTACTTTGCAAAGTGCCAGGTACATTGCTGGCACTATATAAATGACTGCTAATAATAATAATAATATACAGCACAATTACCTAGTCATGTCTGGAGCAGGTGCAGAAAGCCTATGGTTAGAACTATGTGTTGCCTGCCTGTCTGACTGTATTGTCTCTCTCTCTCACATGCTGCTGTATTCCCTACCCCTAGCAGGTTGTATAGGTTGACAGTCCTTCCCCCTGGCCACCACTGACGACATGCCCACTTGACTCCTTTCACATGTGCGCCTTCGAAATGCCAGGGGGTAAGTAACTGTGTGGTCCGTGGTTCATATGGGGTGGGGAATCTCTCTGTCCCGCAGAACATTGGGCTGTTTGTCCCCCTATGGTGAACGATCCCACTCAATTGACCCTCAGGTTCCATCCCATGGTACTGAATCTGCTCGCCAGGGCCCCAAAACTCTTGATCACCCTCACATTCCCATGCCCTGTCATAGGAGTGTGTTGCAGCTACTGTTACAACTTGCTATCCAACATCATGTGCTGATATAAACAGGATGGTGGTCTCTGTGAGGATCCACACTAGATGGGGGAGTGCAAAGTATATTTTGGGGGTGTGCAAATGTGCATGAGTATATGTGTGGGGGTGTATTTATTTATTTTATTTATTTGTATTTCTCTCTCACCCTTTCCTGCAGGTTCAGGGTGGCTTAAAAAAATAAAAAATATTTTAAAAAACAATAAAAATGAGCAATATAAAATTTCAGTTAAACCCACCCTCCCAAACCCTATCCCTGCCTGATAAAAGGGCAGTCAAATAAATAGGTCTTACATTGCCTTCTGAAGATCTCAGGTCTGGGTTTTGGTGAACCTGCATGGGAAGGGAGGTCCATGCTGTATGTATGTGTGCATGTGCTAATGCTTTGCAGAACTGAATCTATGTGAATATAATATGATTATAGTGTACACACACACAGACACACACACATACATGCACACACGTATGTATGTATATATGTCTGTGTACATACTTATGTCTGTGTGTATACGTACGATTCACATATATTCAATTCCAAATACAGAATTTTTCCATATTTCCATTCATTTTAGATGATGTGACTTTGATTGCCCTGCCTAGGCTCTGAGCTCCTGTTAAAGTTAGCAGGAAAGGAGTAAACAGACAGATGGACTTCTGTGCCAGTCCCAGATAGCCCAGCCCCATCCCTCTAAAGGCACACCGCCAGAACCTCCTGGAGCACCGCCAGCAGAGCAGGCTGGCTAAACCTGGGGCACCAGCCCAAGGGGGAGCTGCAGTCCATCTGCTTGGTGGACCAACACTGCAGATCTGCTTCTGACCAGCTCTGCTTCTGACCAGCTGTTGTCCCAGGCAATGCCATAGAGTTATGGACGGCAGCTTAGAGCATCAGGCAATCCGCCCACAACTCTATGGAGTGTGTGTGTGTGTGTGTGTGTGTTTGGGGGTGTTTGTCATGCCATGCAGGTGGAAAGTAGGTCAAGTAACCCACCAAGTCCATTTAAACCTGGTCCAGGTGAGGCTGGACGTGGGGGTGCACTCTCAGAGCAGCTCCGGGGGTGGCCAGCCCTGTGTCCATCTAAAAGTACCAATTTTTTTCTCCAAAGTTCATCAAGCTATTAAACCTACAGGCATAAAACTCTCTTAACTGGATGAAGGACTTGATCCAAAGTCCCCTGGAGGGGAAGGGTTGTCAAAGCAGGCAAGGTGGATGATTTACACTGAGCAAGGGTTTGGACTTCAGACTCTGTGGGAATTCAAAACAGTACGTGGAACTCATGAATAAACTAGAAATAACCAATTCATTACATACATTCCCATGGTTCAGGATGCCCATGCCCTTGAAGGGGAAGCTATATTTAACTGAACATCAAAAATTAATTATGGTAACATTTTCTAATTTGGCTTTTAGGTGAGTCAGCAGACTCTTTATTTATTTATTTAGGCATCAGCTCTCGCTATAGCCTTTCAATTTACACAGTACAATACAATACAGAACAAGATAAAATGGTAATGATATTAATAGTTGCAGTAATAATTGTTGCCATAATTGAACCATGCAATTGGCTCAAGCACCACTGAAGATAGAACAAATCCTATAAGATCGCCACACAAGGAACACAGAAGCGCCCCCACCTACATATACCAAGGATCCCCCCCCCCTTTTTTTTATAGACCAGTAATTAAAACCTTCTGTTTCTAGGAGATCAGCCAAACAAAGGTTGCGAGAGCCACAATCTCCTCTCTATTAGGGTGCACAAGAAGACCCCTGAATCTTTGGCCTGGCTCTATGCACGGTTGATAGGTGGAAAACGGTTGAAGCCAAACTGCTCTGAGGTCGGTATAGTAGGGGCAACACAACAAAAGATGTTCTACCATTTCAACCCTTCCTTGGGGGCAGGTACACACCCGCCTGGAATAGGGAATCCTCTTATATCTCCCTTCCAGTACTGCAGTCTGCGCCAACTGAAACCGGAGAAGAGTGTAGCTTCTCAGGAGACTGCGACTCACCAGCTCGTCCAGGTATGTTTCTATCCCCCAAACAGATTTAACTAGCCCCAACCAGGGGGCAACTTTCCAACCCCTTACAGCTGCTAAATCCTCTTGCTGGTTGATGTCATATTCTAATTTATTTATTTATTTATTTATTTTACCCTGCCCTTTACACAAAGGCTCAGGGTGGCTTACAAAGATATATAAAAAATTCAAACATCTATAAACAAACATATAAAACAGTTAAAACCCCTAAGCCCTGCTAGCCTCCAACCCTCTCCCTAACCCTTCCATCCAACCCTATCCCAGCCCACCAAATGCCTGGCCAAAGAAGAAGGTCTTACAGCTCTTTTGAATGAAGAGCAGGCTCAGGCTTAGACAGACCCCAGAGGAGGGAGTTCAGTTCCATAATTGTGGAGCAGCCACCAAGAATGCCTCTCTACATGCACTTTTTGTACAAACCTCATGGGCAGTTGGTATTTGCAGAAGGGTGCCCTCAGCTGAGCTCAGAGACCACAATGGAACATAAGGGAAGAGGTGGTCCTTCAGATAACTGGGATCCAAGCCATTTAGGGCTTTATAGGTCAAAAACAGCATCTTGAATTGTACCTGGAAAGCTATTGGCAGCCAGTTCAGACTCTGGAGCACTAGTTTAATGTGCTCCCGGCAATCCATCCCTGACAGCAAGTGGACTGCTGTGATCTACACCAACTGCAGCTTCTGAACAGCCAGGCACCTGGTAAGCACCAAGACTGCAGGGTATGGGTCAGATGAAAAAGAGAGAGAGAGCTTGGTGTCATCAGCAGTCTAATGGCACTTCACTCCAGATATACTAATGATCTCGCCCATGAGCCTTAGATACACATTGAACAGGAATAGGGACCTCCTGGGGGGGGACAATGAGCTATCAGCCATCACCACTCTCTGGGTTCTCCTATCCAGGAATGAGCAGAATTACCTGAGCGGTCCTGTGCTAGGTCCCACAGCCATGTCCACAACACCCCATGAATCACGGGCTAAGAATTTGTCACAGTGGTGACAAAAGTCACGTTTTTATTTACTTTTGCCCTCCTCCATGACTTTTGAGATCTTTCTGTGACTTCCGTGATTTTCCCAAGTTTTTTTTAGATTTCCCCCAAACCAAAGAGCAAAGCCGGCAAGAAGATGGTGAGAAGAACATGCGCAATGGTGCCAAGAAGATCCACCGTGTCTCCCTGGAGCTCCAAACCCCTCCCTGGCTGTGGAGACGTGGCGGCACGGCAAGAAGTCAGCAAGAATAGCATGCTGGGCGCCACCGGATAAAGCCACGGCCTCTCTCTGGAGCTCCAAACCTCTCCTCAGTGTTGTTTCTTGTGGAGGGCGCAGCTTTGGCATGGTCAAGTGGCAGGGCGGTGGGATCGGAGGCAGAGAACATTACCATTGTCAGAGCTTCAAGAGGCACCCAGGAGGAGATGGCAGCATTTCCTCTGCCTTTATCCTCAGCTTGGTCTTACAATCTAAGCCTGGGGCTTTCAATGGGCTTTACAATCCCTGGGTTTACAATCTAAGGAGTGGGGGTGTTTTCCTCCTTCTTCTATTCTGTGCTGGGGTGTGTGTGTTAAAATCTGTGCTAAGGGAGGCACAGTCTGTGCTAGGGGAATTACAATCTGTGCTAGTGGAATTACAATCTAATCCCTGGGTTTGTGTGTGTGTGTGTGTGTGTGTTACAATATTGAATAAAAGTTTCAAAACAATTACCCATGGGTTTTCTGCAACTTTTTCTTATTCCTGCCATGACCAACTCATGACTTTTAAAGAAAATTTCCATGACAAATTCATAGCCCAGCCATGATCAATGGTATCAAAGGACACTGAGGGTATGAGATCATGCTCAACCACAGTGAACCACGCTCAATTCCGCGGCGGGGCCAAAGAGCCTGGAACGTCTGTTCGGCGCGCGCCAGATGTTCACCATGCTCAATACCCACATGGGGTCAATTTCAACCACGCTTCCCGGGCTAGCCGGGGGAATATCCCAGGAAGCGTGGTCAAAGAGATCCCCACGGGGAACCAACAACAAGTAACGTCTGGACGCCAATCACCCGATGGAACCAAAGGAAACGATCCCCAGCCGGGGACAAGGCACGCAGCGTCGCTGCCAGGCAACCAGCAACAACACAACCACCAGAGGGAGATTTAAAGGGAACTCTGCAGCAGGCAAGCGTGGCGGGATGGAGCGAGGAGGGAGGTGGAAGAGAGTGGTGGAAGAGAAAGCGATGGTGGAGGAGGAGGAGGAGGCAGGGGCAGCGGTGGAGGGAGCACAGGCGGAGGAGGGGGAGCAGGGGGTCATGCTGAGGATGGAGGAGGTGCAGGGACAACACCCGCAACAGCCGGGACATGATGCCCCGGGGACAACAGCCAGACTGGGGGAGGCAGAGGCACCCCGGAAACGGGTAAGGGGAATCAAGGAGAGGGGAACAGAGGGCGCAGGGGCACCCAGGGGGGGCACGTGGCACGCCCAGGCACCAGGCAGGGAGGAGGGGGAAGGGGCACCCTGAGAGGGGGCCAGACCCGCACCCAACCTTATACCCCCCACCTCCTGTCCCCACAGACACGGAAAAGGGCCCGGGCGGACGAGCCTCCGGAGGACACTGGCCCTGCCCGGGTGGAGGCGGAGGCAGAGGAGGAGGACCCACGGTGCAGAAGAAGAAGGAGGAAGGCCTACCACAGAGGGGGCCAGTGGGGGCTCCAGGAGACCCGGGACTTCATAAGGATATGGGGGACCCTGGAGTACCAGCTGGAACTCGTGCTCAACCAGCGCAACCAGCATGTCTACCAGGACATAGTGCAGGACATGGAGGTGGCGGGGCACCATCGCACCATGGCAGAGTGCCGCTCCAAGGCCAAGGAGCTGAAGAGGGGGTACAAAACCATCTGGGACAACAATAGGCGGTCCGGACATGGTGCCCGGACCGCCCCATTCTACGATGCCCTGGACCGAATACTCCACATGAAGGGGTCCATAGTTGCCCCAAGGCTTGTCAGGAGCGCTGTGGTCCAGGGCAGGGAACGGGCCAAGGTACCCCCTCCCCTCGCCACCCCCCTGGTAGACACGAGCTCCAGGGCCCCGGACCCCCAGGAGGAATGCCCCGGGACCTCCGGAACCTTCAGGGCCCCCCCCGACAGCAGTCCGGAGAGCACACACCCCCAGGCCAGGCACGTGGAGTCCGAGGCCGGCACCCTCATCACCCTCAGCCAGTGGTCCATGGGGGAGCACTCCCACACCGAGGGGCAGGCCTCAGAGGGATCAGAGACTGACATTGAGGGTAAGCGGGTGACCCAGAGAGGGGAGGGACCAGGCCCACGGGGCCAAGGGCCAAGGGGGGTGGGGACAGATGGGCCCCAGCCCCCCACAGGCAAGGCAGGAAGGGGCCCCTCCCCAGGTCACACAACCGCACACCCCTACACCCATAACCCCCCCTCCTTGCCTGCAGGCCACGGAACACCCCGGGACCAGACCCAGGCGACCGAGCAGGCAGCCGCCGAGGAGCCCAGCCAGCAGGTGCAGGAACCAGGTGAGGCAGGTGGCCCGGTAGGGAGGGCAATTTGGGGTGCAGAGAGGGGGTCCCCGGGCAGTCGAAGGGTGGGATGGGCTGGGGAGGGGCCGGGAGAGACACCCGGGGGCCCAGGGCAGGATCGGACTCACCCTCCCATACCAACAGGGCAACCCCAGCAGCCAGCGTCCCCAGGGCCCGTGGCCCCAGCGCAGCACATGAGGGAGTACCGGGCACGGGTCCGCAGGTGGAGGGAAGAACAGGTGGAGGAGATCGTCCAGACCTCAGTGGAACAGGGGGAGAGAATGATAGCGGCCGTGGACCGGATGGAGGTGGCCATCGAGCGGTCCCTGGAGTGGGCGGAGACGAGGGACAGGAGGCTCCAGGCCGAGGTGCGCCTGGAGCAGAGACAGAAGCGCCGGAAACACAGCAGGCAGGTGGAGGCGCTCAAGAGGCTGGAGCAGGCCATCACAGGCATGGTGAGGGAGAACTCAGCGAAGATGGATAGGTCCCACGATATTGGGACCTCCCTGCTCCTGCACACCGGCACGATGTGTGCCTATGTGATGGCAGGCGCACCCCCAGGCACCCTGCCTGCCCAGGTCCCAATGCCGGGACCCTCAGCAACCCCGCCCTCCGCCCAGGCGCCCCAGCTGCCCCTGCGCCCTCAGGGGCTGCGCATCCACCTCCCGGTGCCCCCTGCGCTCTGGAGGGTGCAGCCCCCCAGGGGGCCAACCCGGGTCCGGGCCCACCCCTTCCCCCCCACTGGTGGCCCCCCTGATGGACCAGGAGGCAGCACAGGACACTGCAGGGAACACGGACAGTGGGGGGGGGGGAGGAAAGCTCACAGGGCTCCATGGCCC
>QEPC01008679.1:1643972-1656830 GCA_003113815.1 Sphenodon punctatus | reverse complement strand
GTCCTGGAGCACGCCCTCCACCGCCTCGCACATGTCCCGGAGGATACAGACGACAGTGCTGAGCCCTACCCTGAAGTGCTGGGACACGGACCAGCAGGAGTCAGGCATTGCTAGGGCCCAGACCCCTATTGCCACCCGCTGGACCATGGGGATGGGGGGTCCGCATGGAGGTGTGCTGACGCTCCAGCCAGGGTGTAAGGAGTTCCGCTAGGTGGAGCAGGGTGAGCTTGTCCATCCTGAAGTGGGCCCTCCAGGCTGACTCTTCCCACTGGGCCAGCGCCCTAGCCCACCAAGTCGGTGGGCGCTCAGCGACCCATAGGCATCTGTCAATGGGCATAGCGAGCAGGGCTGCCCGGCACATGATCTCCCTTGCCCACAGGAGGCGCCTGGCAGCCTCGCGGAGCTCTGCGGGCCAGGTCTGGCTCTGGCTCACAGCCTGCCAATCAGCCCCGGAGACCCTCTGTGCCCTGAGGCAAGCACGGGCTCTCCTGCGCCCGTGGTGGGCCCTGCGGACCCTTGCAGCTCTCCAGGCCAGGGAAAGCTGAAGCCGGATGGCCAGGTGCACCTCCGCAGTAAGGAGGTGCAGTTGCTCTGTGTAGTCATGAAACCATTCGACTGCGACCACGAGGTGCATCCAATAGGCGGCTGCCCTGTCCCTCTGCATGGTGGTGGGGCCCCTGGTGGGGAGTTGAACTGTTAAACAGGGCCTCTGATGGCAGGGCTGGCCAGGGGGCGGGCCCCTAGCCAGTCACCCCCCCATGGGGGCCCGGGTTATGTTTGCGTGCAATTGGGTACACCTGCAGGCAGCGTACTGGGCCTCGCCCCTGCACGAGCGTGCGGGTCTACGCGCTCCCTGAGCAGCTGCATTCCATCAGGCATCACACACACACACACCCCGTTTGCTACAACTTGGCCTTGGAGGAGCGATTAGCTGGACTGTGTGTGCTATTGTGTTATGCAGCTGTGCTGGGTCCACACCCCATGCCTCGCTCCGTTCTGCAACACTGTTGCTGCCTGAGGCCTGTTGTTCTGTCCCTGGGACCCACCGGGGTTCCCCCCCCCCGGGCCGTGAGGGTATGTGGGCCCCCCTGTCCTTGTTGTTATTCTCCCTGTCTCTGTGGACCATGGCTGGTTGTCCATCCACCGGGCTCTCGCTTCCCGGCCCCCATGGGGCCCCCGATATCTGGACCTTCCGTGAGACCATGTCTCTGTGCGACCTGTGGCATACCCCGGCTGTGCAGCTCCTCCTGGGCAGCCCGGGCAGCCGTGCGGGTGCCTTTGTGAGCTTGAGCTTTGGACTTCACTACTTCAGCTATGAGGCGAGCGCTTGTGATTGCCGGCTGCATGCGGACACCCTGGACCTCGTTCGCTTCCCTGATGGGTGCCTCCCGGACAGGCGGTGTACTCATGTGCCCTGGTCCGGAGCTGAGACCGTGTCTGTGCTGAGTATGTGCAGCCTGGGTGCCTTCACGCTGTGCCTTGCTGAGGGGGGTCCTGCCCTGGCCGTGTCCTACTTTGCCTGTGTTCACGGGGCACGTGGGTACCAGCGCACCCATGGGGCGGTGTACCACCGGCTGCTGGAGCTGGGACAGCTTCCTTGACCCCCTTCTGCTGCCTGCTGTGTGCCGGAGCCTTCCACGGCAGAGCTGTCAGCCCTGATGGGGGTGTGGTCCCGGATGGATGTGCAGTTGGGGCTGTCCTTGCAGGACCCCTTCGAGGCCTACTACCTGATAGCCCACCACATGTCCATGTTGGGGTACCACCGGGGCTTGATCCATTGGCCCCACCTGGTTCACCGAGCAGGGCACCCATCCCCAGGGCCCGTGGTGTCCCCCAGCAGCGGCCTATGAGTCCCGGTGTTCCTCCCGGCTCCCCGGTGTCTTGCCCCCGTGTGGGCTCCCGCCACTGTCCGGGGGGGCCCGTCTCCACTGGCTGCTCCCTCCCTGATGTGCCTGCCTTGCAGAGGTGTCGCCTGCTTCCCGGGGTGTTGCTGCCCCTGCCTGTGGCCCCGGGCCCTTCCGGGCCCCACCCCCCGGTCAGCCTGCATAATCGGAGTTCCCCTCCAGTGTTGGTCTCCCTGGTGCCTGGGTGCGGCACTCTGAATGACCTCACCGAGCCGACTGTGTCCAGCAACTGGCGGGTGGCGCCAGTGCTGCCACCTGCTGCCCGCACCCCCCCTCTCCTGTCTGCTTGTGTGACCTGGGGGTTCCGGGGCCCCCGGAATGGCCCTCGGTGCCTCCTCTGGGGGTGTGTGCATCCTCGGACCTGCAGCGCTGCACCGGCTGTCCTGCCTGCCCAACACCTGCCCCTCAGCGGTGGAGGGGTCTCCGAGTGCCTCCTGGATCCTTCCCGGGCGGCTCCCTGTGCATTGCGGGCCCCTGCTGTGCCTTGGTCCCGAGCTCCTGGGGCCCCCCATTCTGGGACTGCCAGTATTGCTGTGGGGGTGCCCATGTGGACTGTTCTGCTAGGGGGGTTTCCACCTGGCCTAGCACATTGCGGGTTCCCCCCTCCCTCCTCCCTGTCCCGGACCCTCCCCCCTTGCTCCCGTTGTGCCTTGTGTGTTGTCCGGTCACCCGTGCCCCCCTTCCCTTCCTTTCCCTTGTGTGTGTGTCTGTGCGTGTGCCCGGGTGTGTGGTTATGCTGTGTGTTCCGCTGTGCCTCCGATGGCTGTGTGCCTGGTGTATGTGGTACCTGTCTGACTCTTCTCCCTCTCCCCCCCTCCCCTCCTGTTTCCCTTGTGTGGGCGTTGCCTTTTGTGCCTTTTGGCTTTGTTTGCCCTCAGGCGGCCATGTCTGTGTCCCACCCCTGCCCAGTGGGTTCTGGGTGTTCTGATCATGTCTGGGAATCGGCGTCACGTCTGTTGCGCTGCCCCAGCCTGTGATCTGTCGGCCCAATTCCCGGGCGTGGTCCTGTTCCCGTCACGTCTGTTCGGGGCTTTTATTGGCCCCGGGGGGTGGTTGTTTTGTTCACCTCCACCTGGAATCCACTGTGGTGAACCGGCTGCCCGTAACGTCTGAAAACACCCTGACAGTTTCCCCTGTCAATTTCCAAGCATTGCTCATCAACCAAAGCCACAAATGCAGTCTCAGTGCCATGCCCAGGATGAAAACCCAACTGACATGAATCCAGGAATCCAATAGGGTGTGTCAGTAACAGTATCTTTTTGTCAAACATTCCTAGGTTGCAGGGGCCCCAAGGTAAGTTTGAATGGTCCCTGGTGCAGAAGATGGAATGGGCCTCCCCACCGCCTTTTCCAGAAGTAGGGGACACAGCTGCACCTGGGTGTATTTGCACCTCCCTGGACTTTGCATGGCCCCACCCTTTTGGAGCACTGTAGCACCATGACGCTCATAGTTCTGGCTCATCATGATGCCACAGTGCATCATGTGACATCATGGAGCACTGTGACAATATGATACTCTCTTTGTCCCGCCCCCTTCTGATGTGCTCTGTCCCTTCAGTGTGTTGTTGATGTCGTGGGGTTCCAAAGGGGCGGGACTACACTGAAAAGGTGTGGGAGAACCTTCCCTCAAACATTCAGTTAAAAAATATTTTGGTAGTGCTCCTCCTCCATAGCATTTCATAGAACAGACAACAACCCACTGCCTATAGTACTCTATAGGACACCTAGGGCCATCTTAAGGATTTTGGGGGACCCTGGGCACAATGTTTACTGCGTACTCCTACCATGAGAAATGAATAGACAAATGTTTAGTCATTTCTGTGTGCAAAGTTTTATTGTAAGTCAAAACATTGGTGTTTAACATGTACGTGTTACTTATTATAGTGAGCGATGGAGACAAAGTAGTTGTTGGACCAGCTTCTGTCAATGAGAATGTGAAAGCTTCCAGGCAACACAGGGCCCTTCCTTAGTCACATAGGGTGAAAACAGACATGATGCTAACTCCACTTTAAATCTGTTTTAACATTTCTTATGCATGTTGTAGGGCTGCTGTATTGCTGTCCTATGCAGCCCTGCAACATGCATAAGAAATGTTAAAGCGGAGTTAGTATCATGTCTATTTTCATCCATGGCGTAGCAAATTGGATCCAACCACATAAGAACATAAGTAGTGTCATACGGGTCAGACCAATGGTCCATTGAGCCTGTCTCCAACAGTGGCCAATCTCAGTCACTTGGGAGAAGTAACTAATCAGGTCACAATGAGCAATCCATTCCCTGTTGTCCACTCCCAGCTCCCAACAGTAACAAGATACATCCCCATAACCTACTTTGCTAACAGCTGTTAATGAACCAATTCTCCAAGAACTTATCCAATCTTTTTTATTAATACCAGCTATACTACTGCCCTTAACCACAACCACACCCTCTCTCTAGACTTATTATAGCAACATTATGATTGACTAATTTAGAAAAGATCACAAATCACATCTGAAAAAACTGTATTCCTTGGAGAATATCAGACTCAATACTTAAAGAGTTTCATCCTGTTTGTAACATATGGCTATATGGCTCATTTTTAATCCGCTTTAACTATGAAAACGACCATTCACCACTGTAGTCTGTTACTATTGTAGACACAAAAATCCAGAAAGCAATTTCAGTATTAATGAATGTGGAATCCAGCTTGTCGGTGTTTATCTTTTGTTATTTAATTTAATTTTGCCTGTATGGTCCCCCCTCCCACCCAATTTTACCCTCATGATGGATAAGCTTCACTCTCACACTGCTCCTTCAGTCCCAACCCACAAATTTCATTTCCTGTATGATCTAGACCCACCCTGCCCCACTCTGTTCCCAACCACAGCCCCCCAGCTTCACTTTACCTCACTATGCCTGAACTGTCCCAGGTGAGCCATGTGCTGGTAGTCTGCACATACCTGCCCCTGACCATAAGTGACCCATGGGGGGCATGGAAATGCCAATCACAGAGGCCTCCTGCTACTCCTTTCCTATCCAGACAGCTGTAAAATGTTACTAGAAGCAAGTGGACCTGTACAGAAATTATCATTTGGGGCACCCCCACCCTTCTAACTGGAAGCCCAGGGCCCCTACGATGGTCTTAAGATGGCACTGAAGATACCACATAGAACAGACACTACAATTCCATAGTGCTTCATAGGACACCCCTACAGATTAGATACCCCACAAACCCTTAATGCTCCATAGAACAATTAACCTGAAAGACTGATTTCCAGAGATTTGACATCCATGTCCTATGTCAACCCAAACACCCAGATGAGATCCCCATTTCCTGGACTATCCAGGTGGAAACCGGATGGGTGGCAGTCCTAAAGGGTTTTGGTTCAGACAGTAACCCCAATCCTGAAAACACAGATATTTTCTGGATCTGGGCCAATGTGCATCGAGTTTTGATGCCATGTGTTTTGATATGATTTTGCTGACCTCTTCCAAAGATTTTCTTCTGCTATGTCAAACGCTGAGCTGCAACATGCAAATTAGAACTGCCAACTTTGTACCAGATGTTCTGGTTGACCGGATGGAAGTTTTGCAATGCCTTTCTCAAGAGAGAACAGCAGGCAGTGAATCTCCTCACAGAAAAAGAAAAGAAACATCTTGAATAAGGCTTATGTTGGGGGTGTAATCATCTGACTTGGCAATTCATGCGCAGAACATTCTATCGAAGACAGCTGAACAGGAAAGGAATGTGGTTTGAGAATGTTTTCTACTAATATAATAATTTCCCTTTAAAATGTATGGTGTCATATAGCTTGTGATGAATTAGGATTTGGGCAACCACCAGATTCAGGAAAGTATTTGCAAATTTTGAAGGTTTCACAGATTTCACCATGAATGACTCAGCTGAAAATAGCTTCAGTCATTGCTCCCTATTTTACTTTTGTTGTATAAGAACATCAATACAACCCCTCAATTTTGTTTTCCAGACCGTTAAGCACTTGCTTTCAGTTATATCAAGTGTCAGTGAGTTCCACAGTTTAATTGCATGACCCACAATCCTGAAACCAGCTCAGGGGAAGTGACGTATGCTGTGAAGGGTCTGTGCAGAGTTCTGCACATATGACATGGGGGCAGGGGTTTCCCAGCCTTGCAGGAAGTGGGGCCCAATGCAGCAGAGGTGCTAAAATGTTTGCTGTGGGAACCAAAGAAGCTTTTACCATTGGACATCACTGGAGGAATTTAAAACTGGACTGGGAAAAGGCATAGAAAATGTATGGTAGGAAGTCTACCTGCCTATGTAATCTGTCTGTCCAAAATCTTGTACAGTAGACATTATACTGATCTGGAGATGGGCTAGATATCTGCTTGGGCTGGTCTTTTCAGAATGAGTTCTAGCATTGAGCCCCTTTTGAAGCTCAGCCTTGCTTGAGTGTTTCCCTGGCCCTTGTAGGGTGCTGTGGGTCAAGCTGCAGGGCTCTTAATTCCTAGTTCTGTTGCTTGATCTTTTCAGGGTTCAGGCACAGAAAGGATGCAGGGCAGAGGCAAGACTAGGAAGTGGAAGGCACAGGAACTAGAAGAGCTGTTTTCCCACCAAACTGCCTGTTGCTGCCAGGCAGCTTTGTAGACTGGCTGGCAGCCAGTCAGGAAGCTGGGAGGTTTGGGACAGGGTCAAGGTTTGGGGATCTATCTAGAGCAGGGGTGGGGAACCTCAGGCCTGGGGGCCAAATGTGCCCCCTGGAAAGTTTTTAATGTGACTCCTTTCCAGTTCCTGGATCTGGCCCCTGGATCCAGTTCAAAACAAATGCCAAAGCACTGGAAAACTGAGCTGAAGTTAAGTGAGCAGAGATGAGGGCATGCACACAAAGACAGGAGACAGATCCATGATCTGGACCTTCCTTTTCTTGGGCATATCCCTTACGCATGCACTCCTGTCTCCAATCTGTTTGCGACCCTCGAAGCTTGTACTAATTTTCAAAGTGGCCCCTGGGAGGGAAAAGGTTCCCCACCCTGATCTAGAGACTTGGGGATATAGCCTAACCAGTAGAAGGAGAACCTATAAAGCAATTGCCAGGCCCAAGCCTAGGGGCAGCAGCACCTTGACATCGATGACTGCTCGGCTCGGCCTCAACACTGGTCAGTGTCAAAACTGGTGGCAGCCTGACACAGGCACTGAGAGGAGCATTCACAGTGATGTTGTTAGCAGCTCTGCTGCCTGCTTGATTGACCGGGACTTTCTCAGCCGCTGCCCCAATATTGTGGAACTCCCACCCCTGGGAGGGCCATTTAAGTCCGAGCCTGGGCATTTTTTAGAGGCAGTGCAAAACTTTTCTTTTTAGTAAAGCATTTGGCAGGCAGGGATAGGAATTAAGTGGGAAGTATTTGTGGGTTGGGGTTGGAGTAGGTGTTTTTGCTGAATTGTATTTTAGTGTTTTAATTGTATTTTATATTTTTGTGAGCTGCTCTGAGCCTTCGGGGAAGGGTGGGGTAAAAATACCAATAAATAAATAAGTAAATAAATACTGATGAGGAAGAGCTCACTGATCATAGAATCAGAGTTGGAAGGGACCTGAGAGGTCATCTAGTCCGAACCCCTTGCTCAGTGCAGGAAAGCCACAGCTACAGCATCCCGAACAGATGGCTGTCCAGCCTCTGTTTGAAAATCTCCATCGAAGGCGAGCCCACCACCTCCCTAGGCAATTTGTTCCACTGTCAAACAGCTCTTACTGTTAGGAAGTTCTTCCTAATGTTTAACCAAAATCTGTTTTCTTGTAATTTAAGCCCATTATTTCTAGTCTTGTCTTCAGGGGCAAGAGAGAACATGTCTTTGTCATCCTCCCTGTGACAGCCCTTCAGGGAGTGGAAGACCACTGTCATGTCTCCTTAGACTTCTCTTCTCTAGGCTAAACATACCTAACTTCTTCAGCCTTTCCTCATAGGGCTTGGTTTCTAGACCCCTGACCATCTTTGTTGCTCTCCTCTGAACCCGTTGCAATTTGTTGATGTCCTTCTTAAAAGTGTGGTGCCCAGAATTGGACACAGTACTCCAGATAAGGTCTGACTAGTACAGAATAGAGTGGAACTTCTCGTGATTTGGGAACAATGCTTCCATTAATACAGCCTAAAATTGCATTAGCCTTTTTTGTGGCTGCATCACACAGCCCACTCACATTCAGTTTGTGATCAACTAAAATCCCCAGATCATTTTCACATGTATTGGTGCCAAATTAGGTATCCCTCATCCTGTATTTGTACATTTGATTTTTCTTACCTAAATGAAAAACTTTACATTTATGTCTGTTGAACTTCATTTTGTTAGTTTCAGCAGCTTTCCAACTTATCAAGATCATTTTGATTCTGCCCCCCACCCCCCTGTTTTCTAAGGTTAGCTATTCCTCCCAGTTTTGTGTCATCTGCAAATTTAATGAGCATTACCTCTACTCCCTCATCCAAGCAAAGAGTCATACACAAGCAAACAGAAGTAGCATGTAAGGAATGTTATGTGACGTGTGCTTGATCCTGCCTTGGTAGAATTACCAGAAGTACCAAACAGCGGCAATTACCAAACAAGAACTAGCGAAAATAGTGAAAAAGCTGGTAATTTTCCTCATTGCACGAGCACAGGTGAATGGTCTGTTTCCAAGAGAAACTGTTTTGCTATGTTTGTTCGATTCAGTGCTAGGATAGGAGTATACCAAACAGAAACCAATTTAAAATAAACAAATAAAAATACTTTGTTTTTTTGTCTGTAATATGTGACAGACAGAAAACCCAGTGGTATAGCAAGTCGGAAGTTTATATTAGCTGTTATTTGAGAGAGAGAGAGAGAGAGATTGTATAGTGAATATCCCAACTTCATTATGGAGCCAGAGTAGTGGCTCCATAGTTAAGGCAAAGCTATCTTTCTTCTTTGAGAGACCTATAACCTCTCCTCTTCTCTCTTCACTGGCTCCCCCTTCCTGAACGTATCCTGTTTAAACTCCTGGTACTCACGTTCAAAACACTCTACGACCAAGCTCCCCCTTACCTCTCAGACCTAATCTCCCTACGCACTCCTGCATGTGCTCTCCGCTCTTCCTCTATCCCCTCCCTCACTCTCCCTCGTTTCTCCTGCTCACCTAACCTCCTTCGACCTTTCTCCCTCGCTGCCCCCCATGCCTGGAACTCCCTCGCTACCCACATCCGCCTTGCCCCCTCCCTCCGCTCCTTCAAATTCCTCCTCAAGACCCACTTTTTCCTCGCCGCCTTTCCCAATGCCTGCTAATTGTTCCCCATATACTTACTGTCTGCCCTCTTCTGCAGACTGCTGCAACCAACCTGATTGTAACCAAGCCAAGCACACGCAACAGAGACTTCGCATCCGCCTGAATGTTTGGTTGTCTTCTCCCCTGTCTCTCCCACTGTCCCCTCTCCCTGTCTCCCTCTCCTTGTCTTTTAGATTGTAAGCCACAGGCAGGGACCGCATCTATTTCTATGTTCCATACAGCGCCAGGCACATGGCTTGCGCTATATAAATGTTTATAATAATAATAATAATAATAATAATAATGTTGAACAGTAGACCTGCGGCACCCCACTCAACACCTCCCTCCAGACTGATGAGGAGCCATTGATGAGCACTCTTTGAGTACTGTTCTTTAACCAGCTGTAAATCCACTTAATGGTATTATCATCTAGCCCACGTTTTACCAGCTTCTCAACAAGGATGCACAGAGCATGGGAAATAAACAGGATGAACTTGAACTTATAATACAGGAAGATAAATATGATTTAATAGGTATTATTCAGACTTGGTGGGATTACTCCCATGATTTGAATGTAGTAATTGAAGGATATAACCTGTTCAAAAAGAACAGATGCAACAGAAAGGGAGGTGGAGTAGTATTATATGTCAGAAATGTATACACCTGCACAGAAATCATAAACGTGAGCATGGCAGTCCCGTTGAGAGTATATGAGTGAAAATAAAAGGTGAAAGAAATAAACACAATTTCATTGCTGGAGTCTATTACAGACTGTCAAACCAAGCAGACATGGATGATGCCTTCCTAAAACAGATTGCAGATCTTTCAAGGAGACAGGAAGTAGTAGTAATGTGGGACTTCAACTACCTCGATATCTGTTGGAAGACAAACTCTGCTAAGCAAGAAATGTCCAGTAAATTCTTGCCTTGCCTTGCTGACTACATCTTTCATAAGGTGGAGGAAGGAACGAGGGAGTTGGCTATCCTAGACTTGATCCTAACCAACAGGGAAGACTTGGTCAATGAGGTGAAACTAGTGGGAACTTTGTGGGGGCAGGGGTGAAAAGTGATAATAAAATATTGGAATTCCTGATCTTAAGAAAAAGTAAAGATGAGCATAGTCAAACATGTACCATGGGCTTTAGGAAAGCTGATTTTAATAAACTCAGAGAAATGCTAGGCAGGATAAGGAGTTCAAGATGGGTGGGAGTTTCTGAAAAATGAGATACTGAAAGCACAATCACAAACAATGTATTAATTATTATTATTATTATAGTGTAGCCATAGCCATTACAAAATCCAAAATAATAACAGGTAACAAAACATAATATAGCCAAAGCTTCCATTACCAAATAGCTTGGACCCAAAATATCCGGCAAGCATAAAATTCAAGCCATCTATTAAACTGGTTATAGCCAATATCCAATATTGCCTACTTAAAACTCTTTATCAATAGTATTCAAGAACTACATAAAACAGGGCAAATCCCTTCATCTACGGACTCACTGCATATATGCTGCCACAAAATAAATACTCCCCTTCCATTACTTCCCAGACATATAGAGACTAGAGGCAGAATAATCTTCCAATGAAAACCACCATTAATAACAAAATAATATCACTGCTTTAACATTTATCCAAAACTTGGCAGCAATGCCATTGCCTTCCACTCCCCTCAATACTTCTGGTCAATACCCATCTCCCACTTCAAGATCCCTTTAACTATATCCCCTTACCCTAAATCCATACAGATTAAATTCTTTATACCCTCTAGCCAAATGCCCCCTCATCCCAAGAAGGAAATCAGATTCTCCCTGCCTTAGGTTTCAACACAAGAGTTGAAAATTTTGTGACTTTAAAGGATATCTCCTTATTCATATCGCTAAGCAGATACTCTTCCATCCCTAGGTGCAGACACGCCGGTTTACAAAATTGAGCAATATAAATCATCCTCCACATCTGGTTCAGGGGACACTCCAGTAAAATGTGAGCCATTGTTTCCACACATTCTTGTTGTAAATTTTTACAGTGTTGGCAAAACCTCTCATTCCTTGGGATGCCCTTTGTTCTACCCAGGCTGATGGAAATACATTAAACCTGGCCAAAGTAAATGCAAATCTGTAATTCCCCATTCTAGAATTAGACAAATACGAGGCTCCCTGAAAGGGGGACACAAAATTTGGATAAACTTTTGAGAGCTTTTGGGCCCCCATGCGTTCTTCCCCCTGCAACTCCACATCATAGACCCGCATTTTAACTTCAGCCCAGGCCCTCTCCAAAGGAAAAGACAACAAATAACTCATAGAAAACCCTAATGAGCCTAAGATCCCATTGATTGCGGATATCCATGGACCTATAACATTTGATTTCCCCTGAGCTGCCAATGATCCCAAGTCCAGCAGGTTTAGCCGAAGCCAATATTTTATGATAGAAAGTTTGGCTTTGGTGGCAAGACAGCTAACCCCCGCTTCAGCTCTAAGGAACACCACAGGCGTAAATCTTGGAGCATGTAATATTAAATGAAGGATTCTATTTTGCTCTGTCTCAAGATTATCTATCATGGTTGCGCTCCATATTTGGACCCCGTAAAGGAATTGGGGGATCATCTTCACCTTCACTTGTTCCAAGGCTGGTCTAAACAATTGACTGCCTTTATTCCGGTAGAAACCAGCTATCCCATGACCTGTAACTCTCACAACTGCCCGAACGGCCTTGAAATACGCCTTCCATGATGGAACTACAGAGATTAGTACCCCTAAATATTTGAATTGATTAACCTGTTCTATATTACTTTTATCCATATACCACTTATGTTGGACCTGACGCTTACTAATCACCAGGACTTTAGTTTTAGAGTAGTTAATCAAAAGGTGTTCTTTATTACAATACTGACTAAAAGCGTTCATCAGTCTCCTAAGCCCAACTTGGGATCTAGCAATCAGTGCTGTATCATCTGCATACGGAAAGGCTGATAGTACCTGTGTGCCAACCTCTACAGGATGGAATAAAGGATCATCAAGAGACTCCCTCATATTATTTAAATAGATGTTAAACAAAGTTGGCGCCAGGATACATCCCTGCCTGACTCTTTTTTTTAACTGCAATAGATCTAGTAAGGGTCCCTTGCCTATTTATTCTTACTTGCAGAGAGGTATTTGTATGTACTGCCCGAATTAGATATAATAATCTAGGATCTATTTGATATTTAAATAGTTTCACCCATAACATCTCCCGGCAAATCATATCGAACACTGTTTTTAAATCTACAAAGCATATATAGACCCTCGATTTGACACGGGATCTAACATACTTAGAAATCAGGTAATTGTGGAGCCACGCTAGTGGTTCCATTAGTTAAGGCAGAGTTAACGTTCTGTATTGCGAGTTCCATTGACTTCAATGGAGTTCCCTGGGGCAAATTCCTCTGGCTTGCAACCCTGAAGCTGACAGGCTTTTCTCTGTGAGCATACACTTATAGTCACAGATAGATAGATATTGGATAGGATAGATATTGCATAGGATAGATATTGAGTATGCTAAGTATGTGTTTTGGTCCAATATTTCATGTTAGATGATGTGTCAAGATGTCCCTGGCATTTAAAAAGCGCTTGCGCTTGCTGAGGGAGCAGGAGGGAACAGGAGCTGGATGAGGTGGTGGGACTGGGGGGTCTGTGAGGAGAGGGGTCTGAGAGAGCAGGAGGAGGGCATAGAAGGGGGCTGGGGGAACAGGAGGGGG
>QEPC01008679.1:1623657-1640821 GCA_003113815.1 Sphenodon punctatus | reverse complement strand
ATGTTTCCTCCATTCCTTCCATTGGCCTTTCCATGCATTTGTCAACGTGTTCCCCAAATTCTTATTAAACACTTACATAGCATTCTGCTCAGCTTTAGTGTTGCCCCCAACCTGCAAAGGAAGAGGATTGGAGCTGAAAGACCAAGGCAAAGTGTGGGTGCATGGAGCCTAAGTTGTAAGTGAGCACAGTATGCAAAGCCATACAACATCTTTACTGCTTACATGGTGTGGAAGTTAAGGTGGGAGCCTTAACGTACAATTTCTAGGTTTGTTAAAGTTTGCTTGGTATGAATCTGCCTTAACTAAGCTTGTAAAACCGTAGGTTTTTTGTTTATCTAATCTATTACAAAGATGTGATCGATTGTCGAAACACCTTTTTTGAACCCTGCCTGTTCTAAATCTGTAAGGTTTTCTTGGTCTAACCATCTTTGCAAGCGACTTAACAGATACTTGGAATATAACTTCCCCACCACACTCAATAAACTAAAAGGGCGATAATTAGCTGGATCAGTTGGGTCGCCCTTTTTATATACTATCACACTTTTAAGCCACTTGTCTGGGATCTTCCCTGTGTCATTAATTTTAGTGAGTAACCTAGCTAAAGCTTGACTCCACCACTCTATATTCCCCTTTAACAATTCACCGGGGATAAAATCTATGCCCGGCGCCTTGTTAGATTTAAGTTTAGAAATCAGCTCTTCCATTTCCTCAGTGGCAACTGGCTCCCAATGTGCCAACGATTCCCACGTATAACATGGTGAATCAACCAATCTCACCAAAGAATTGGAGAAAATAAGGCTGTAATATTCCTCCCATTTATCCGCTGGAATAATAACTTCATTTACATAGTTATCCGAAGCCCAAACTGTTTTAATTAGGGACCAGAATTTAGAGGAGTTCTTATCCTTTGCTGCAGATTCCAAATCACTCCACAGTACCAATAGGTGCTGCCTTTTCTTTTCGTCTTATCATCTCTTCTAGCTACAAGAACATTTTGGATCACCGAGAGATTCCCAATGTTTCCTTTCATGAGACGGCCCATCTGATTTAATTTCCTTTTAGCTGATCTGCATGCACCATCATACCAGTCCCTCGACTTAACCTGACGCTGTTTACATCCTGTAGGACTCACTAGAAAGGGGGACAAGTTCAGAATCAGCTCCTCATAGGCCTGCAGGAAAAACCCCTGATCAGAATCAACTTCTCTCTTAAAACGTTCCAGAGTCTTAGGCGACAGAAGGACCGCAGTAGCTTCTAAAATCTGAGATGTCCACTTCACCCTCCTCTTCTGGTCACTATTTGGGATCCTGACTTGAGAACCGTTCGCAAATGTCTCCCCACCTCCCAACCGTGGGGTGCCTATCCAGGTACTCAAAGGAAAATGCAAAGAAGCTGCATAATCCAAAACTTTGAAATCAACCACATATGGGAGTAATACCTCTGAGACCAATATATAATCAATAACACTCCCACCGAGGTGGGAGATAAATGTATAATCCCCCCACTGATCTCCCGGCATAGAGCCATTCAATACAAATAAATCCGCTGCACTAACAAAATCCTGGAGACGTAATCCCGCCCTATCAGTATGAGGATCCCTTGATACCTGCCTACGCGCCATCACTATTGGAAGGTGCTCTTCAAGGGAAAGATTATAGTTATTCAGTTCGTTTGCACCCCAACGTGTGTTAAAATCGCCTGCAATCAATAGGTCATCCTCAGGGAACAGTTCTCTCAATTCAGCAACCGTATTCATTAATTGGGACCAAACTTCCTCCCTATAATAAGGTGAGGTCCTCGGGGGTACATAGATATTAATACTAATTAATGCTATATTTAAATGTGCTAGCAACATCCTCACAACCATATAATATGGAGAATAACCCTGGAGGGTGTATACCCTGACCTGAAGAGATTTTATAACCAATATTGCTAGCCCCCCACTAGGTCTACCCTTAGTTTTAGTTGACTTAGACACAGCAGGCATTGACTAGACATCAAAACCTTTGACGAAAAAATCCCCTGTCATCCAGGTTTCTTGGAGACAGGCACAATCATATCCCCTTAACTGGACTATAAAACCAGGATCCCCTGCTTTATTCTTCCATCCAGATATATTCCATGAAATAAGGGACCAACCTATCTTTTCTGCCCGCTGTCATGGGCATGGATGATTCAGAACCACTCCTTGGGGAACCAACACTCTAGAATCTCCTCTGAGCTTAACTTGAATCTCTGATCCCAAGTTATTCCCAAATTCCTCTTCCAATGGGCTTACGGCCTTCTGTAAGGGCAAAAAGATTGGATCCACAACCTCCTACACTTTTTTTTAACACTCCCTGATCTCCCTGTACCGATACTACCTGAACTCCTTTCATACTCAACAAGTTCCCGTGAGGACTGAGCTGACTATTCTCTCCTTGCTTTCCAAGGACCCAATTTGTTTGTTGTTGTAAGGTAGATTGTAGAGTCCTTATCCTATTCAGGATTTGATTTTGACCGACAGGGGCTAAAGATTGAAAAATTGGCACCCAACGGGATTGTTGCTCCATAAAATACTCAGAACCAAAATTAAAACAAAGAGAAGGAGTTACAGTTTGACCAGAAAGTAAGAGGAGAACCTCCCTTTGCTGTTGAACCTGGGCTTCATCATTTTCCCCCCTTAAAGGACTCTTTATTTTACTACCAACTGAGGCCAATCCCTCCTGGAGGTCCAATGCCAGCACCATTTTAGGCTCTAAAGTATACTGTTCTATTTGCCTATCTGTTATAGGAAGCAGGGCCGGACCTGTATCCATATCCTCGCTTGGAGAAGGCACGGTAAGCAGTGGCACTGATTTATATCCTGGGGTGACAAATCCCCTGCCACATCATTTACTCTTGGCCTAGGCCTCGCCACCACCGAAGCCATATGTTGTTGAGGTGGCTTTTCCATAAGACCACTATTCCTCAATTGGGCCAAATAGGCCCTCTCCACCAATATTTGTAGGGACTGTAAAAATTGTTTAGCAGCCACAATCCTTTCCACAATCGAATCTGCCACAAAATTGATAACCAGTCGCAATGCCTGGTCGATAGAGGGCAGGAAACAAAATTTCTCTATCTCTGAGATTCGTAACTGAAAATGTAATAAAGTTACCAAATTCTTCCTGATTGGTACCCTCGAATACCATGCAGGCATCCTACCATTCGGAAGTAGAAATATTTTTAACATTATCTATTATCATTCGATTGTGCTGAGCCTGCCTCTCTGAACCCATCTGCCCACTTACACCCACTGAAGGTTTATTTGTGTGAGTCCTTGGGGAAGATAATCTCCCTGGAATCACTGCAGGTGTCCTGTTTGAATCAGAGTCTTTTAATTTAGGAGGAGCCAATGCATACATGTGGGTTATAATAGACTTTGTGTCCTTTACCACTTCCCTAAGGCTTTGATGTATTCCTTCTATAAGACCCTTCATCTCGGATAGCCCTTTAAACAACATTTCCACCAATTTACTTGTTAAAATACACTGGTCCCCAAGCAGTATAATTGGATTTGGAGAGCTATGACACTGAGGTGGAATAAACTCATCACTACCAATCACTTCTTCCAGCAGAGTAAGGGACTGAATAGTTAAACTATTAATTCCCTGCAAAGCTGCATAACGGTTACTAGTTGGAATTATTGATACCTGTACGGCTTCTTTCAAACTCCTTCCAAAACCCATATCCTGCAATCTGAGCTGTTTAAGTGTTTGGACTTCTGCATCAGGAGAGGTAATAAGTTGATGTGGTCTCTTTTTTGATACCCCTATTGGGCTTCCCACCTGCAAAACTTGGGTCATGACTATAATGAAAGGGATTAAGGGGGGAAAGCCCTCTATACAGAAATCCCAAACTTATTAAACAATTCAGCAATGAAATACAAAGTTCTGCAAATAAGCTTACAGATTGAAGATTAGGTTCTGAGCCCTATGCCCAGCACATGCCTAAGGCTGCGTGCACAAGGGCACGCCCTTGCGCGCACAGCCCTTAGGTGTGCTGCCCCACGGTGTGCACCCGTGGTGTGAACGCCGGGAGCTGCCTTGCTTTCAAGTGTCCCATGGGGGCGCAGCTCACTCTGCTGTAGACTGGCAGCCAATCAGAGTCCCCAGAGTGCAGTCCTGTGTGTGTCCAATGAAGCACTGGGAGAGGAATCACCACCACACCTCTACAGCCCCAAACAACTCCAAGACAGATGACACAAGACACTGTATAGTTAGGGCAGCCGCCTGTTACTACTCCAGGTAAAAACAGCGTTGCTCTCCCACTCACCAGCCCCTCCTCCTTATTAATTATTATTATTATTATTATTAGCAGCAGCATTTATATAGCACCAGTGATGTACCTGGCACTTTACAAAGAATAAGATAGACATGGTCCCTGCCCGAGAGCTTACAATCTAAAGACAGGGGAGGGGAGACAGGGAAGGGGAAACAGAGTGAGAGATAAGGGATGTGACAATCATGAGGATGCGGGAATTCAGGTACATGTTCTTGGCTTGGTTGCAGTACATTGGGAGTTTACAGAAAACAGGTGGGAGATAATCCTGGGTGGGAATGGTTAGCAGGAGTTAAGAAGAGCGGAGTGGAAGAGGTGGGTTTTGAGGAGGGACTTGAAGGTGTGGAGGGTGGGGGCCAGGCAGACGAGGGCAGGGAGGGAGTTCCAGGCATGCGGGGCAGTAAGGGAGACGGGACAAAGGCAGTTGGGTGAGCAGGGGAGGCATGGGAGGGTGAGGGAGGGGATGGAAGAGGAGCAGAGTGCTCTAGCAGGGGTTTGGAGGGAGATCAGGGCAGAGAGGTAGAGGGGAGCGAGGTTGTGAAGGGTCTTGTAGGTGAAGACAAGGAGCTTGTGCAGAATACGCTCAGGAAGAGGGAGCCAGTGGAGAGAGGAGAGGCTGCACGTGGTCAAAGTGACGGGCTCGGTGGATGATCCTGGCAGCAGAGTTTTGAACAAAGATAAGGGATGAAAGGTGAGAGTGGGGGAGGCCAGTGAGGAGGAGGTTACAATAGTCGAGGTGTGAGATGACTAGGGCATGGATGAGAGTTTTGGCAGGGGAAACAGACAGAAAAGGGCAGATCTTGGCAATGTTGTGGAGGGAGAAGCGGCAGGATTTGGCAATGAGTCAATGTAGGGTTTGAAGGTAAGATGTGAGTCAAAGATGAAGCCCAAGCTGTGGGCTTGGAGGACAGGGAGGATGGAGAGCCCGTCAATAGTAATTGACAGGAAAGAGGGAGAGGAAGGATTGGGAGGGAAGATCAGGAGTTCAGTTTTCGCCATGTTCAGTTTGAGCTGGCATTGAGACATCCAAGCAGAGATGTCAGAGAGACTGTTGGTAAGACAAACTTGAACAGAGGGGGAGAGGGATGGAGTGGAGAGAGAGAGTTGAGTGTTGTCAGCATATAGGTGGTATTGGAAACCGTGGGAGGCAATGAGTTTCCCTAGGGATAAGATGTAGATAGAGAAGAGGGCCAAGGACAGAGCCTTGGGGAACCCCAACTGAGAGGGGTAGGGAGGAGGAGGGGGAGGAGTTAGGAAGAGATACATTGAAGGAGCGGTCAGAAAGGTAGGAGGAGAACCAGTTGAGGACAGAGTCCCAGAATCCCAGGGAGTGAAGCAATTCAAGCAGGAACGAGTGGTCAACAGTGTCGAAGGCAGCAGAGAGATCAAGGAGGACAAGAATAGAGTAAACGTGGTTGGATTTAGCCACAAGAAGATCGTTGGTGATCATATCAAGAGCAGTTTCAGTGGAGTGAAAGGGGCGGAAGCCAGATTGGAGGGGTCAAGGGAGGAGTTGGCGGAGAGGAGGTTGGGCAACGGGAGTAGACAAGGAGTTTGGGAGCAAAAGGAAGAAGCGAGACAGGACGGTAATTAGAGGGTTCAGAGGGATCCAGAGTGGACTTTTTGAGGATGGGGGGAGACAGTGGCATGTTTAAAAAGGCAGAGGAGAAGGAGCCAGTAGAGAGGGAGAGGTTGATGATGTGCAGGAGGGGAGGGGCAATGGTGGAAGCAATGGAGGTCAGGAGGCGGGAAGGAATGGGGTCCAGGGGGCAAGTGGAGGGGTTGGAGGAGGAGAGCAGGGAGGAGATTTCCTCAAGGGAGGCGGGAGGGAAGGAGGACAGGAGAGAGGTGGGGGGAGGAGGGAGAGGGGGGAAGCAGCAGAGGGAGAGGACTTAGAAGCAGTGTCCAGGCGGATCTTGTCAATCTTAGTGGTGAAAAAGAGAGCAAGATCCTGAGCGGAGAGAGAAGAGGGAGGAGGAGGACAGGGGGGTTTGAGAAGAAATCAAAGGTGGAAAAGAGGCAGCGAGGGTCCCGGGATCAGGACTCAATGTGGGAGGCATAGTACTGCTGTCTAGTCAGGGAGATAGCAGAGTTGAGCAATGAGAGGCAGAAACTGAAGTGGAGGTAGACAGCACGGTAGTGGGATTTGCGCCAGAGGCGTTCAGCAGCCTGGGTGCAGGAGCGGAGATGGCGAATGGTGGGGGTGAGTCAAGGGCGAGGGTTATGGGAGCGACCTGGTTGGGAGGAGAGGGGGGCAAAGGAGTCGAGGGTGGAGGTGAGAGAGGAGTTGAAGGTGGAGATGGCAGAATTGGGGGAGGAGAGAACTGAGGGGAGAAGAGGAGAGAGGGAGGAGGCAAAGTCCTGGGGCACAATGGTCTGCAGATCATGGAAGGGACGGGGATAAGGGGGAGAGGAGGGGGAGCAGTGGGAGAGGTTGAAGGAGGCAAGGAAATAATCAGAGATGGGATGGGGTTCAAAGGAGAGATCAGAGACAGAATAGTTCCTAGAGAAGACGAGATCAAGAGAGTGAGCATCAGTGTGGGTGGGGGAGTGAGTCCCGAGGTGGAGATTAAAGGAGATGGCTAGGGAGAGGAAGCGAGTGATGTAAGGCTGAGAGGGTTCATCAACATGAATATTGAAGTAACCAAGGATGAGCGTGGGGATGTCATCAGAGAGGAATAGGGTGAGCCAGGACTCGAACTCGGAGAGAAAGGAGGAGAGGGAGCCAGGGGGGCGGTAGATGACAGCAACACGGAGGTGAAGAGGGGAGTAGAGGCGGACACAGTGAGCCTCAAAGGACGCGAAGGAGAGGGAGGGGGGAGGGGCCAGGGGTCGAAACTGGCAGGAAGAGGAGAGAAGGAGGCCTACACCACCACCCTGGCCTTTGGCGCGGGGCTGGTGGGAGAAGGAGAGACTTTCATAGGAGAGGGTGGCAGGGGTGACAGAGTCAGTGGGGAACATTCAGGTTTCAGTAAGGGCGAGAAGGTGAAGGGAGCGAGAGACGAAAAGATCATGGATATAGGGGGCTTTATTAGCAGAGGAGCGACAGTTCCAGAGGGAGCAGGAGAATGGGAGTTGATCAGGGGCAAGACAGGGAATGGGGATAAGATATGGGGAAGGGGGTGATGGGATCGGTGGGACATGGGCATTGGGGCAGAGGTGCAGGGGGCAAGAAGTGGGGGGAGAGGAGGAGGCGGTGTGGGAACAGTGGAGAGAGATGATAGGCTTAGTGGGAGGCAGAAAGAGAGGGAAAAGAAGTAGGATGAGAAGCAGGTGAGAGGGAAGGGGGTGGACGGGGAGGAGGTGAGAGAGAAGGACAGGCATCTTGGTGGGTCAGTTACAGAGTGGGAGGAGGGATCTAAAGAAACCAATGTGGCCGCACAAAGAGTTTTTTGATGAGTTGAGAATTAAAAAGGACATGTATAAGAAATGGAAGATGAGACAAGTCACAAAGGTTGTATATATTATTATTTATATAGTGCCAGCGATGTACCTGGTGCTGTACAATCAATAGTTAAAGACAGGTCCCTACTCCCAAGGGTCTTACAATCTAAGAGACAAGGGAAGGGGAGACAAGAGAAAGGTAAGCATGGGGGGAGACAAGAGTACATTGATGAGGTTGAGAAGTTGTAGGTGCATGTACTTTAGTTAGTTACAGGGAACTAGATTCTGACTGTAAGTGAGGGGGAAGAGAATGCAGTTTCACTCATGACAAGCTAGGGAAGGCCTGATGAAAAAGGGGTGTTTTCAGGCGGGATCTGAAAGTTGGGAGGGAGGGAGCAGAGCGAACATATCCAGGGAGGGAGTTCCAGGCATGAGGGACAGCAAGGGAGAAGGGGCACAGACATTCAGAGGAGCAAGGGGGTCGTGAGCAGTCAAGGGTGGGGGCAGAGGAGGAGTGAAGCTCCTGGGCAGGAGTGTGGTGGAATACAAGAGCAGAGAGATATGGGGGAGCAAGGCCATGAAGATCCTTGAAGACTAGGAGCTTGTGCTGAATGCATTCACATAGAGAGAGCCGGTGTAGAGCAGAGAGGAGGGGCTGAGCATGATCAAAGCAATGGGCAAGGTGGATGACTTTGGCAGAAGAGCGTTGAACGGAGATGAGGGGGGCAAGATCAGAGCATGGGAGGCCAGTAAGGATGAAATTACAGTAGTCAAGGTGAGAGATGACTAGAGCATGGATGAGGGATTTTGCGGTGGCAACAGTAAGACAGAGTCGGATTTTAGCAGTATTGTACACAGCAAAGTGACAGGATTTAGCAACAGCCTGGATCTGAGGCTTAAAGGGAAGGGGGGAGTCAAAGATGAATCCCAAGCTACGGGCTTGAGGAACCGACTGGATGGTGACTCCCTCAATGGAAATTGAGCTGGAAGTAGGAAGGGTACATTTTGTGGGGAAGATGAGAAGTTTAATCTTGGCCATATTAAACCTGAGTTGGCAGCGAGACATCCAGGCAGCGATGTCAGCAAGATAGTCAGTCATACGAGACTGTATGGAGGGGGAGAACGTGGGAGTGGAGAGAATTGTGTGTCATCAGCATACAGGTGGTATGGAAGCCATGGGTTTCAATGAGTTTACCCAGAGAAAGACTGTAAAGGGAGAAGAGAAGGAAGCCCATGATAGAGCCTTGGGTAACTGCCACAGAGAGGGGAAGCGATGTAGAGGAGGTACCAGCAACAGAAACGTTGAAGGAGCGGTTTGAGAAGTACGAAGAGAACCAATCGAGAACAGAGTTCCAGAAGCCAAGGGAGTGTAGTGAATCCAGGAGGCGGCCATGATCGACAGTGTCAAAGGCGTCAGACAGATTGAGGACAAGAACGGAGTAGAGGCCCTTAGTTTTAGCTAAGAGAAGGTCACTGGTGATTTTGGTGAGGGCAGTCTCAATCAAGTGGAGATGTCAGAAGTTTGATTGGAGGGGGTCAAGGGAGAAATTTAAAGAGAGGAAATCAAGAAAGTGCATGTAGACAGCCTGCTCTAGGAGCTTAGAAGTGAAGGGCAGGAGCAAAATGGGGCAATAGCTGGAAGGGTCAGGGCAGTCAAGAGTGGCCTTTTTAAGGATAGGGGAGACAGTGACGTGTTTGAAAGCCAATGAAAATGACCCAGTAGAGAGGGAGAGAGTGATGATGTGCAGCAGAGAAGGAGCAGCGGTGAGGGCAATCGCTGTTAGGAGGCAAGAGGGGATGGGGTCAAAGGGGCAAGTGGATGGGTTGGATGAAGAGAGGAGGGAGGTGACCTCATCAAGAGAAGCTGGAGAGAAGAAGACGAGAAGAGAGGCAAGAAGGGCAGGAGGGAGAACAGCAGGGAATGAAGTGGGGAAGGGAGAGGGTTGAGAAGCAATAGCAAGGTGGAGTTTATCAATCTTGTAGTTGAAGAAGGAGAGAAGATCCTGTTCAGAGAGAGAGGAAGGCAAGGGAGGACAGAGAGGCTTCAGAAGGAAAGCAAATGTTGAGAAAAGACAGCAGGGGTTGCAGCAGTGGGATTCGATTAATGTGGAGTAATAGTGACCTTTGGCTAGGGGAAGGGCATCGCTAAATGCAGAAAGCACAAACTTAAAGTGGAGGAAGTCAGCAAACTCATGAGATGTCCGCCAGAGGCGCTTGGCAACTCGAGAGTAGGATCAGAGGTGGTGGATGGTAGGTGTGCTACAAGTAGCTGAGACTTGTAGGGATGGTATCAGGAAGGCAAAAGAACAGAATGAGTTGAGGCTAATGAGAGATGCTAAGAACAAAAAGGGGGGTGGGGTTCAGGTATATTAGAAGTAAGAGGAAGAAAAAGGAAGTGATAGGTCTGCTTCCTTCTTAGTGGATCATGATCAAATGGACACTGCCCAGGAACCCCAAGACTGCTGGTTTGAGGCTGTGGGGAAGTGAGCAGGTCTCTGTGCTTCTTTTTGTGCCCTATGGGTGTTTTAGACGTGATGGTGCTGAGGACCATCATGCTTTAATCCTGTCCAGAGTGAGGCCTCCCTTCACTCTGGGCAAGTTTCAGCCTGGGAGCCAAACAAGAGTGATGGCAGTCGGGGCCAGGGAGAGGGCGGGGCAATGCATAGATGTGCATCCACACGGCCCCGCCCTTGTGCTGCAGTGCTCAGAGAAGCCCACCCCCTCCCTGACAGGCAGCTTATAAGGCTGCCATGGCTGCCTGGAAGCGTTCCAGACCTGGACCAGGGTAAGAGTAAGTGGGCCAGACACGACAGCCTGCTTTACCCCATTCCAGTGTTGGTTGCACAGGCCATGGCAGCACTTAGCTTGGGCTGTTCCCTGGGATTGGTCCCGAAGAACAGCCTGGGCTAAGTGTCACCATGGCCCATGCAAACCCGGGTTCCAGCTCGGTCCAACATCTGGAGGCTGCATTCAGCCATCTCAACAGCATGGATTTCCATGCTTAGCTCCAAACACAAGAGAACCTTAATTTGGCAAAAGTCATAAATAATTTTTGATTTGAAGAGAACCTCAATCTCAGTTGTAGTTTATGACCCAGTGGTCTTGACTAGACCTGAAACTAATACTTGAAGCAAATACCAAATTCTGTGTAGTCACATTTGTTTTAGAGAAGCAAATAGCAAAGTGGGATTTGCTTCCATCTTCACTTGTGGTTTAAAATCTTTATTTCAGTTCTTTGCTTTGGTATTTTAGTCATTTCATCTCTCTCTCTTGGTTACTTCAGAATTTAAATATTCAGTACTTCATACATTTTGGTATTTTTTAGAGATGAAACAAGTAGTGGGTTCATTACCTGCAAAAACAAGTACTCACATATCTGGTTTTGGGGTATTCCATATCAGTGGGTTGTGTGTGTATGTGTGTGTGTGTGTGTTGTGTTGTTTTTTTCTCATTTTGGTATTTTGGTTATGTAATCTTCAGCAATTGTGCATGCACAATAGCACTAATATTGCTGAAATGATGTAACCAACATGACAAAAATACCCATTTTGGAGATGTATAATCCCATGACCCCATAGAGCAGTAAATGCATGCAAAGTAGATATAAACTGATATCATGACCACTTGGGGTCACCAACCACAGGGGAACCTCTGCCACTCCTATGGTAATATCATCTTCTCTCTATTGGTAGGTTTACACCAAGCCCCCTCTCCCTGTCCAGAGTTTATGAGCAGTTTGACTGGGGAGGGTGGAAGTTTTCTTGCAAGTTTTTTATTCTGTCCTAAGGTAGGACACACAACAAATGTCACAAAGTGGCAGTGTTGACAAATATTCAAATCAACAGAATGTGTAGGCTGATGTTTGTGTGATTATAGTGCTGGAGCTGATACATCTGCCCCTTCCAACCAGGGCAGTGGACAGGCTCATTGACAGCTATTTTCAGCTGTTAGAAGGGGTCTTCAATTCCCTGGCTCCTCGACAGACCCTAGTTGTTTTGATGGTCTGTAGACCACTGTGGTATAACAGCGAACTGGTGGATTTAAAGAGGCTGGGGCATAGATTGGAAAGGAGATGCTTGAGGAGCCATCTGGAGGCTGATCTTCAGCGGTACAGAGTTTATTAGGGATGGGTGAACAGAACCGAGTTTGGAAATTCGGTTTGGTTCAGTTCAGTTCGGAAATTCGGTTCGGTTTGGAGGTTTGGTCAGAGTTCGGACCGAACTCGAATAGTTCATATTCGAGTTCGGTCCGAACTCTGAACTTCCGAACAAAGTTTGGAAATTCAAACCCCATTGAACTAAATGGGTAAAAATCTAGAAAATTTTTTAAAAAATTAAAAAATAAATATTATCTTTTAGGGATGGGTGAACAGAGCCGAGTTCGGAAATTTGGTTCGGTTCGAAAATCAAGTTTGGTTTGGAAGTTCAGTTCGGTCGACCAAACTGGTCGAGTTCGGTCCAAACTCCAAACTTCCGAACCACGTTCGCCCATCCCTAGAGTTTATGTGGGCGTACAGAAGGGCTATTACTGAGGCTAAGCACTCGTACCTGTCCTCGGGCATAAATGCTGCAGGGAACAAGTCTGTGCAACTGCTTGGGTGGTGAATTGAGTCTCAATCCATCTACAGTTTTTTTGATTGTGTGCTGAGAGAAACTTTCTACTTTCTTTGCAGAGAAGATAGAGGGACTCCGTGTGGGACTCAGGTCTTTCAATGTGGAGAGCTGCAGAGTCCTGAGGGACTGTATTTCCCTAGCTGACTTCTACATGGTTGATGATGATGAGGTTTGTGCACTGCTGGGATTGTTGAGACCCACCACGTGTGCCTCTGACCCGTGCCCATCCTGGCTGTTGAAGGTGAGCGCTGAGGCAGTGGTACCTTTATTGACAGGCATTGTTAATGCCGTCTTTAGGGAAGGGAGGGTGCCAGCAACCCTCAAATGCGTGGAGGTCCATCCCCTCCTCAAGAAACCATCTCTTGATGTTGGAGTGCTTGCCAATTATCACCCAGTCTCCAATCTGGCTTTCTTAGGGAAGGTGATTGAGAAGGCTGTGACCGTGTAGCTACAGAGACACCTGGACTCCAACGAGGGGCCTGATTTGTGGCGTTCCTCAAGGTTCTATTCTTTCACCAATGTTGTTCAGCATATACATGCAGTCCTTTAGGGATGTCATGATCAAGCATGGGGTTGAGTATCATCAGTACACGGATGATACACAGCTTTATATCTCTTGCTCCATGAGCCCTGCCAACTCGGCCTCTGCCTTGGAGGAATGCTTGAATAACATAGCTACCTGGATGCATTGGGAACTACCTCGTGCTCAATCCAGGGAAGACTGAGATTATGTTGGTGGGAAGGGGCAGCCAATATGAGGATGTCCTTGCCTCCCTTGGGCCCCTGAATGTGGATGGGGTACAGGTAGAGGTAGTGGGCTAGGTAAAGAACTTGGGCATCATTTTCGACCATACTATGCCCATGAAAACTCAGGTATTGGACGTGGTGCAGAAATGCTTTTTTCAACTATGCAATTTGCATATGTTACTCCTTTATTTATCCCAGGCTGACCTTCCCACAGTTACCCATGCCCTGGTGACTACGAGGTTTGATTTTTGTGATTCCCTCTTCTACAGGCTACCGGCAGGGCTTATCCATCGCTTGCAGCTTGTTTAGAATGTAGCAGCATGGCTGTTTACTGGTTTAGGCAGCCGTGATCATATTACGCCTACTCTGTGTTCTCTGCAATGGCTGCCTGTAGAATGATGGATTGAGTTTAAGATTGCGCTGCTGTTTTTTAGGGCCCTGAATGGTTTGGGCCCTGGCTAAATTCAAGACCTTCTTCTGGAGCCTCACACTCCAGAAGGGCATCTGCGCTAAGGAACCACCTGCTGTTTAGGGGTTCCGCCATCATGTCTTAAGTCAGCAGGCGATCGGGCTTTTGCTGTGGTGGACCCCTCGGTGTGGAACTTGCTCCCGCCAGATGTCCATCTTGGTTCCTCCTTCCTTAGCTTTAAAAAGCACCTGAAAACATATTTATTTTCTAGGTCCTATTAGGATTCACTGCTAGTTTCCTTAATGTACTCTGGCCTCTTTTTTCCTTTCCCCATTTTACAATTTTTAAATATTCTTTTAAATTACTTGTTTAAATTTTTTTATATTGTGTTTATTTTTATGTAAAACGTGAAGTGCTCCAAGTATCATGTAGGCAGAGGGGCACTATAAAAATAAAATGATTATTCTATTCAAAAAGTTTACATGCAGTAATTCTAGAAGGAATATTCATTAAATACTTTGGGCTTCATTCTGCTCTGGCTGTACAGAAGAATTTACCCACTGAGAAAAGAAGCTTTGTGTTTGTGTGCCATTGCCATTGCCGTTCACACCGTACACTGACTTATTTGCTTTAGCTGCAGCTGGTGATTGGCTGGGTTTCTAGAAGAGTGTTTCTGCTTACAACGGCTATTGTTCAGCCTATACTCATGCCCATATATGGTTTCTTGCTTATGCATTATCGGTCTAACCATCTGTCACTCTGCCTATTCAATAGAGAATAGATTTCCAAGACATTTCTTCACTAGACCCGAGGGACTTTTTTAATGAATGAAGCCATCGTCAAGTAAGAAATAAACTCTGGCTAGAAATGCAGACTCTCAGTTATATATAGGACACGTAATCCAAGTCCATGGTGCACCCATTTCTTGAATACTGTGTGCAGTTCTGGGTGCCTCACCTTAAAAAGGGTAGAATAGAACTGGAAATTATTTCATTTATTTCACATAACTTATATCCCGCTCTCCCCGCCTCAGCGGCTCAGAACGGCTAACATACAAAATACAAAGCAGTTTCACAAAAATAAAACAAAACACAAAAATACCCACCCCCACCCTACTCCACCCTACCCCTCTCCCTCACCAAATGCCTGACAGAACAGTCAGGGTTTGCAGTTCTTACGGAAGGCTGGAAGGTCCGGGGACAGACGCGCCCCCCCACTGGGTGGGAGTTCCACAGGCCCGGCGCGGCAACCGAGAACGCCCTGTCCTGCGTTGCCCCCCGGGAAACCTGGGGGACCTCCAACAGCGCGACCCCCGCCGACCGCAGGGGCTGATCCAGGGCTCGGGGGGTGAAGCGGTCTCGCAGATAAACCAGGGCCCAGAGAACAGAGAGAATCGAGAGTATCGAACGGCTGTCACGCAAGCCTCTGTCAGGACTCTGAGGCCGTTATGCTGGCCCTCCCCCCTCATCAGAGCAGTGCAGGTCTCTTCCTACCTGACAGCTTCAAACAGTTATGGTTCTTCAGTTTAGAAGGCAAGAGGATACAAATGACAGAAGTTTATGAGTGGCATAGATAAAGTAAAGAGAAAACTATTGTTTACCCCACCTCATAATACTAGGAATAGGGGGCACCTGGTGAAATTATCTGGCACCAAATTTAAGATAAACAAATGGAAACATTTCACACAATACAATTAAACTGTGGAACTCAACAATGAGAAGCTATAAAGGCCAGTAGAATAACTGGAATAAAACAGGATTAGGTAAGGTCATGGATGGTAGGTCCATCAATGGCTATTATTAAGTTGATTGGTGGACACAGCCTCTCACTGTTGGAAGCTGAGAGTGAACAGCAGGGAATGGAACGCTGCATGTACGTCTCATTTGTTCCACTTCTGCCAAGACATCCAGTACTGGCCACTTGTTGGAGACAGGATGCTGGACTAGATGGACCATTGGTCTGATCCAGAATAGCTTATGTTCTTATCCAATTCCTCACTCTGTATCCCAGCTCCAAAGTTCACAAAGTCATTGGTACTACATCTGAAGTTCATGAATCGCAACACTGTTTTTGTAGGGTTCTTGAATTTTGTGATGTATTTCAACAAGGAATTTTAACGTTTAGCATAATCTGGGGAGTTTTAGCTTGTTTGTGGCACCAAGGTTTCTGCATGCATTATTTGAAGATCATGAAAATAATACAGCATGCCTTTAATTACTATATAGTGCTTTCAGTGTGCTTTACAGTCCTTAGCTATACTAAGCTAAGTATAAAGTACGTACTGTATATATGTGTACTATATACAGGGTTACAAAACCCTGCAAGGTACTTTTTTGATAGTGTGTCATTATTATTCCCATTTTACAGATAGGTAACTGAGGCTGAGGGATATGACTTGCCCAAGGCCACCCAGTAAGTTCATGGCTTGAAAGCTGGTCTCCCAAATCCAAGTCTAATTCCAATATCTTATTCACTAGGCTACATCCCTTTTCCTACCAAGAGAAATGAGGCACATTGCAAAATGCTACTGCTTCCCTCAAATTTTGGTATAAGCATTTTCCAGTCATTCTTCATGTTCCACCCATGCATGGAGATGGTGATTTGAAACATCCAGTTGATGATAATGAGGGTGGGGAGGCCCTATCATTGGAGGCCTTTAAGAATAGGTTAGACAAGCATATCTCAGGGATGGTACACAGATGCTCTGGATCCTGTTTAGTGGCAGGCGGCTGGACTAGATAACCCTTAGGGTTCCTTCCAGCTCTATTACATGATGATGATGATGACTGATGATCCTCAACTACATCCCCAAAGGTTGTGGGCTCATGTTTCGATTGTCCTCATAGTAGACAGCTACCTCCTGTCACTCAAGCTGTGAGCAGGTACATTATCCATTAGGTTGGGGAAACCAAAGTTGGTTGGATATCGTGTTTGGACACACTACACCATTGTATATTGTTGACCATAGAAACTGGCATGCCTTTATCATGCTTTCCTGAGAATTCAAATAGGCTAAGCCACCAAGCTATTGGATTGAGTTTATCATTATTATCACAACCCTTTGCACAAGGACTTCCAGCTATGTCAGAAGACTGGTCCCCGATTCAGAAGTCTTCTACTAGCTTGACTCGGCTTCCTTTTCTCAGTGCAGGTTGAAGGTATTCTAGTCACACCCCATGCCCATAATAACCCCTGTGCAAAGGAAGGAGTGGGAATCCTATAGCTGGCTCTAGCAATGTTCCAATGAACAGCAAAAAATCAATGTAACTAATATGATTTAGTTATATTGGCCATTTTAAAATGGACATAGCTAGGGGAGGTTCTGTGTGCACCGTGTGGAGTGCACACACCTCTCCAGTGAGTGGGAGGAGATTTATAGGGATGGGCGAACGTGGTTCGGAAGTTGGGAGTTTGGCCCGAACTCGGCCTGTTCGGACGACCTTAACTCAAACCCGAACCCGAATATGAAGATACTGAACAGAACCAAACACCAAACGTCAAAATGGCCGAACAGTTTGGTCAGTTCGGATCGCGTTCGGGTTGCAAAAAAAGGTTCACTGGAAGGTTGAACGTGACAGGGAGGGGTAGTACTAGTCACTGAGGAGCAGACTTCCAGGCACCAGGGGTGGAGAGGCTTGCAAGAAATGAAACTATCTGCCTCCCCCCTTCCCAACACCTTCTGAGCTAGTCACTGTTCCTGAACAGCAGG
>QEPC01008679.1:1559575-1623474 GCA_003113815.1 Sphenodon punctatus | reverse complement strand
GATTTAGTTTTAGTGTTTGTAGGAGTAGGCCTGTATACTTATTAGATAATCCATTTAGTTCATAGCATTTAGAATAGTTAATAGCAGTTAGATTTAGTGTAGATAGATATATATAATATTAGATTTAAAAAGTAAATTTAAAAAACCATATAAAAACAAAAAAGAAATAATAAAAAAAACCCATATAAAACCAAATAAAAACAAAAAAAACTATATAAAAAACAAAAAAACCACCCATAACAAAACATTTCCTGAACGGCCAAACCCAAACCGAATGGCCGACCCCGAATCCAGCGAACTAGCTGAACTGCCGAACCGAACGGATGAACCGAAGGCAGCCGAACCGAATGGCCGGACCCGAACTGCGATCTGTTCGCCCATCCCTAGAGATTTAAACAGACTGGGATGGGTGTGCACTGGGTGTGTGCCCCTGCCCACTCCTGCCCCCACATGGCACATCCTAGATTTCCCCCCCGATACTCCATGTGTGGGCAAGAGTGGATGGTGTGTGGGTCACAGGAGTGACCACTGAAGTAGCTACTTCACTTTGGGAGTGTTCACACTGCAATTAAACTGAAATAGTGTCACAAACATGACTAGAACAGCAAGTGCTGTCAGGAGGAGGATCAATATGTGGTAAGTACCGGCCAGATTGGAACCCCTATGAACCCTATCAGATTCCTATAGAGAAACATAGGGAACAGGAATAGAGACAGCAGATCTGAGATAGGGAAAGGACAGATACCCACTACCGTACCAGTAGACAAGACTACAGTAATGAAGGCCTGCCTCAAGGATCAACAATCCTTCAGGATCATATTTGGCAGCATCAGTGATCAGACTTGAGCCATAGATGACCACAGGGACCTCCCAAGTCCAGGGAACACAGGAATAAGGTCAGGAAGAACCCCAAGGTAATCAGACTCGCAATGGGTTGGAGAGAAATAAGCACTAGGAAAGATACAAGGGAGGCAAGGGGAAGAAATTCTTTCTATATTAATGACTACGGGGAACAGGAGAGGAACCAGGCATGAACAAGAATCTAGGATTAAGCAAGGTCAGAGGGAAATAAGCATTAACACATCTGACTAGGACTATAATCAAGGAAGGCAAGCAGCAGATATACAACATGGTATGAGCAGAATTAGGGACTAGACCAGACAATCACTGAAAGGAGCATGGATGACTGGAGCTATTAGTGGAGAAAAAAAGAGGGAAAAGGATCACACTAAAACTTGGACACACCTAAGGCACTGATCAGACACAACAAGGTATGAGATAAGGCTATAACTAAAAGGGCCAAGGAGGGAAGGAAGCCACACTTTACAGGCAGCTAAACAAGACAAACATCAAGCATGTAACAAGACAAGAGTAGAGCTAGGACTACAGGCAGGGTGGCCATACCTCCCCTTTAAAAGTGGACACATGAAAAATACATGTTGCATGGCTGCACTGGTTCCAATGTAGCCCTGAACCATGTATTTTTCATAAGTGTCCTCTTTTAAAGGGGAGGTATGACCACCCTAACTACAGGAGAGCATAGGGAAGCCTACACTAAGCTAGAGAACTAACCAGAGTGATACTAGGAAGACTAAAGAATGACAAGGGGAAATAGGTGTGTTAAAAGAGAATTAGTACATCCAGCAATTAGGCAGCAAGAAATATACCAAGGTCATGTAAGTAACATAGGGGTATAATACTGTACCAGCAGACAAGACTACAGTAACGAATGCCTGCCTCTAGGATAAACAATCCCTCAGAATCTTATTTGGCAGTCTCAGAGATTTGGCCCATACATAAGGGGAGGCTAGAGTCAATGCAAGAAGGGAACAGCCATTATAGAAGAAAGAACAGACAAGGGTACAGACAGAGAGTGAGAAATGCTGGCCTGGAAGCAGTGAGATGGAATTACCCAGCAAGGGAATGGAGGAAAGCAAGGGTAGGAACAGGGAAGAGACACCCCTAGGGACCCGTGTTGACTGCGTTGCTGCAATTTGCAGTGATTTTTGCAGAATCAGCCACTCCTCGCAGTGCCAGGCTGAAATTGCAGTGAAACTGTACAGTGCCAGGCACATGGCTGGTGCTATATAAATGTTTATAATAAATAATAATAATAATAATAATAAACTGCAGTGAGGGCTGTCTGCAGGATCTTTAAATCCTGGCTCAGGCATAAACTTGTCGCCTGACCCTAAACTAAAACTGCTGCTGCAGCTGCCGTCTGTCCGGGAGGTGTGACCATGACCCGAGGGTAAATAGGCCCCTGGTAGATGAATTGTGGGTGGATGGGGTCTGAAGGCCCTGTGTTTGGGTGAGGGAGGTCTGGGGTTTTAATATGAGGTGGGAATTCTGGAGTGCTGAAATTCCAGAGGATTTGAGTTGTGTTTGATTAGCAAAGTTGTGATTCTATGTCAAACCTGTTGCAAATTTGCTTCCCAGCATGCATAGTTAGTCAAATCAAGTTAATTATGCAAATATTAATGCTCGCAGTGAATTTGCAGAATTTGGCTTCACAGGTTGCAGAATTTAAATTTTTTTGGTGCAGTGAACTTACAACTGTCTACAATAGCCAGAAGCAGCACAACCTGAAGGGTGAATCATCCATAGCTAGAACACCAGCAGCTCAAGTGACAGCAACAGATTTTTTGACAGCCCTTTTCAGCTGCCATACCTTAAGGAGTGCTGGAAGTCACTTACAGGCTGGTGGGCATGACTGGACACAAAGCAAGAAGGGAGAGGGAGGAAAAACAAGGAATACAAGGGATAGTCATAGCTCAAATAGGCCAAGTGATAGAGCAGTGGGGGAGAGGAGCCAAAACCCATACTCAGAGGCTAAGGTTTCAAGACCAAGTTCTGATAAATAGTTAGTCCTCTGTCTCCCCATAATGGATAAGGCATAACAATAACTACAGAGAATTAAAACAGACATGCAGACTGTACAGCAACTCCCTGGTCTACCCTAGGGTGGAAAACTAGCATGGTCTGGATTGGCAAGGGGCTCTGAACAAATATGCCTGCAGCTGGAGAGCTGTACTGTGGCCAGGGTAGGGCAGGGAGCTAAACACATGTGCATGTAGCTGGCCCTTCTTCTTGCCATGGCAACTGTGTGGGTGGCCCTTAGCCCAGGCTGCATCCTTGGAGATTTTTTGAGGATGCAGCCTGGTCTAGTTGCCTACCCATCCTGGGCTAACATTTGGCAGTGTGTAAACAGATGTGCTGGTGAGTTGCAGGCCACTGTCATATCTGTTTTTAACCATTGTAATATAACAATTGCTTTGATATCGAAGTATTCACATAACAGTTACTCTGAAGTAAAAGGCAAAGGGGAGTGTATACACCTGATTTTTCAGGAATATGTACTTCTCTTCCTACTCCTCAGTTACTCTGAAGTAGCACTCTGGTTGTGTGAATGCTTCTGAAGTAAACGCAAAGCAAGATGCATTTACTTTAAAGTATCTGGCCCCTTTTTTCTCTCAGGAAATTCTCATCTGCAAGAAGGATCCCTAGCCATGTACTTTTCATTTTCTTTATACCACCAAAGAGGGAAACTAAAAAGACAATGAATGTTTCTACATGTTACAGTAACCACTGGTGTGTTGGAATATACACAGACATGGAAATGGCTACCAGAGGGAGCAGTAGACCTGGATTTGGGTCCACATGCCTGTGTTGCTGCTCATACCTTCGCTATGGACATAGAAATGATGTAGAAACACCCAGTGAAGTTGTAGGCTTTGACCATCACATGTAGGCTAATGTCTCCTCAGATGTTTCTATACCAGTGGTTCTCAATAAGTGAGTTGGGATCTACTGGTGGGTCCCAGGAGGGGTCTTAGTTGGGCCCTGGGAGAGGTCAGGGGTGGCCTAGGGCCAGGGGACCCAGGAGCCTTGGTGCAGCTACATTGCATCCCGTCCTACTGCTTGTTCTGGTCACATGTGCCACTGAAGAGTGGGGTAGGGAGAAGAGAGAAATGGTTTCCCATAACTTCCCTGACTCTCTGGCTCCCACCTCCTGCTTCTTCTGGTCACGAGATGCTGACTCCCTGCTGCTGCTGCTGCTGCTGCTGCTGCTGCTGGGATCAGGTCCCCCATAGGCAACTCATGAAGGGGGGACATGGGGGCATGTGCCCCCCAGCTTCTTGGAAGTCTTATAGAACCTCTGTCCAGCCCCCTGCCTAGCCCCCACTTCTGTGCCCCCCCCCCCATCGACAGTTACCAGTCACCTGTGAGGTCCCCCATGCTGCTGCTAGGATTGCCCTCTGTCCCTGACACACACACAGTGCTGCTGTCCAGCCACTTCTGGTCCTGGATGCTTTAGAAGTCTTGGTGAGTCTCATCCTCAAAAAGTTTGAGAAGCACTGGCCTATATTCATTAGCGTAGCAAGGAAGAAAGAAGGGGGACATTTCCTCCTCTCTTTTTCCTGAGAGGAGGAATATCTCCCCTCCCCACAAATTTAGGGCTGCAACGTCTGCACAGAAACCCCAACAACAGGAGTGATTATGTGGGAGGAGGATTCGGTAGGTGGGGACAACCAAATGACAAGAACACAATTTTTAGGGGTTGGGACTTCCTGGGGGCCAAGGATCCTGTCTACCAAGGATCAAATGTGGGATTTCTTGGAATTCCCACCATGCCGAGGTCCTTATTATGCCTCTCTCTACATTCAGCCATACACATTGACTGGCAAGGAAATTTGGGCTTCCATTAACCAGGGAGGGCTATGATACATGCTTTACTGATGACCATACATGACTTCTGCTGCTCATGTTCAGTCAGGGGTACCACAATCTTCTGAGCACCATTCATAGACTCACGCAATCAGTGTCTCCCAGGCCATTTCCCTGCCAAACCAAGGATTGTTCTTGGAGAACTGAAACAGACACAAAGTTCATTGTAGCAAGACAGCTCCATGGGGACCAGGCTGGAATGAAGCATATATCTGGTGCAACTGGCTGCATCTGTTATGGGACTTGCGCAACAACATCCACAATTGGCCATGACTGTGATACAAATTATGAATAGTAATAACTGGAAAGAGGTGTGGCCTCCTGGGGGTCAGTAAGTAGTCAACAGGAATCACTACAGGATCAGATTTCTAATCTTGAATCAGTCTCAGATGTTCTGTGTAAAGCTTAAAGGAGTAGGCATTTTTTTTTTAAAAAACCACAAACCTGAATATTGGGATAGTTATATGAATAGCAGAACAAATATCCACACCAAAAACAATATTTGTGTCGCTGTATATTTAGGCATTTCTCTTTTGGATTCGCTGTTTTTTTCAGAAATTTCAGGTTGGATATTTCATTACTCGATTAAACATTTGAACCAAAATGACTGGGGGGGGAGGGCGGGGGGAGTGAGACCATCCTGGGAACCCAAAACAGATATCCAAACAAAGCAGAGATGAACAACAGTTTTTATCTGCTTCATCAGGCTCAATTCGAAGTGAGCATAATAAACAAATACAATAGTCATGGGGGATATTTGTTTCAGCTTTAGTACTGTGTGAATCCTGAGAAGGCAGAGAGCTTGACAAAGATAGGTGTTTACTAGCAGTTTTCCTCAGACTCTGGCTACATTCATATGAGACACTAAGTGCCTCCCGAATTCTTTCCCCCCTGACTTTTTTTTTAAAAATCTGTGAAAAGGTTTGGTTCCGTGATGCAGCGGGTGTAATGCATGGTTAATCCAAACGGTTTAACTCAGAAACCAAGATTTAACAATTATGCTAATTCCCTCATGTACATTTGTCATAACACATGAAGGGTTCATCCTGCTAGCAGCCTCTGGCCCACTTTGGCCCCGGATCTGCTGGCACATGTAAACACGCTGGCCTGGGTTGCCCCAGGAAGTGCCGGCAGCTAGCCCAGGCTGTACCCTCAGAAAATCTCTGAGGTCTCAGTCTGGGCTAAGGGCCACCCATGTGGGCCAAAGTGGGCCACAGCGGACTATCATGTCTGTTTCAGTGTGCCATGCCCAGCCTGGGATGGAGGCCGCTATGGCCAGACACCATGCCTGTGCCTCACTGTTATCCTGCGTCGCCGTGCATCCTTGCGGGGAGGGCTGAGGGGCCATGGACCCCGGTGGGAGACCTCTCCCCCCTGCGTTGACCAAGCCACCGCACCGCCTGTAGCTGAGGCGGTGTCACCGGCAACTGGGAGCTCCCCGAGGCAGCGGGTTGCTAAGGCAACCCACTGCCGCACTGACAATGCAGAGCCCCAGCCACCAGCCTCACCTGACCCAGGATTGCCGCCTGTAGTGTTGCGACAATCTGCATGGCTATAGGCACGGCAGGGGGCAGAGCCTAGCATATAAATGGCCAGCACTGTGAGGCACACAGCGGAGCAGAGAAACCGGCCCATGAGCAAGCTAAGTGAAACCTTGGCGATATTTGTGTGTGTTCTAAGTGTGTGGAATATTTGGCAGTGCTTGTGTGATTGTGTTCCTTGTCCCTCTTCCCTGTGTTTGCCTGGATAGTCAGGTGCTGTGGGTGTGTGCGGTGTAAGACCTCTCCCCTCCGGGACTTCCTTCCTCACTCTCTGGCAAGCGATAAACCCCATCCCCTGCACACTCTCCCGGTGCCGTGTCCTGTTATCCCCCACCAATCCAGCACTACTCTTACCCGTTCCCCCTTCCTGTGTGTGAGCGGACATAGAGTGTGTGGTGGGTACAAGGCCACACTCTCCTTCCTATGCTCTTCACCCTATGATGATAGAGGCCTGACCTGGTTAAGGTCACAAGGCCACTTTCTATCCTGATGGGCATTGTTTCCCCCATAGCACCGAACAGAGCAAGAGTGTGGGTCCCGTTTGGGTGCGTGAAAGCCGTGTGGGTGGTCCTTCCCTTTCCTCTTCCCCTGACCCCCCTTCCCTCTCCCATGGACACTCACTGGCTGCCATGACTGTCCATCGTGGCAGGGGGCAAAGTGCTGGAAGCAGAGGTGTGGGTGGGACTGGCCACCTGCACGTTTGTTGTGTTTCTGGCCCTACCCGGCCTGTGCAGACAGCGGAATGGCTTCCTGGCCACAAGCATGTCAGCTCAGTGCCCCCACCTGAGCCGGGCCATGTTGTCCATGATTTTCTGTCCCGGGATAGCCCAGGTAAGCGGTCCCACCAGCCACACGTCTGTTTTTACCCTCTGTCAGAGCCTAGTCTGGTCTGGCTCAAGGTGTGCCAAGGTTCAATACAGGGTCTCCAGAAATTGACAGGGGCTGTCTGGAACTCTGGAAAGCTGGAGTTTGGGAGAGCAGGAAGGGTCTCTTTCCAAAGGCTGAGCTTTGCTTGTAAAGACACTTTCTCTTTCCTGTGGGTGTTATTTATAGATAAGCACAGCCAAGGGAAAGGCTGTTAGGGCCTGGCCAATCAGGGAAAGAGTGGGGGTGGAGACATATTTATTTATTTATTTTATTAAATTTTTAAGCCTTCGCAGCTCAGGGCAGCTTACAACATTTTAAAATACAACAGCATAAAAACATGTTAAACAACCAATAGTAAAGCTAAAAACAAAAAACAAAAGTATCCCCACCCACCCACCCAACTCCCCCATCCTCACCCATCTCCCTCACCAAAGACTCGGCGGAACAGCCAAGTCTTACAATGTCATTGGAAAGAGGCCAAGCAGACCTTCACTGGGAGGGGACCGCAAGACCACCTCCGACACCAGCTCAGCCAGAGCAGACAGGGATGCTGCCGTACAGGTAGGTGCATGGTATGCCAGCAGCAACTCCACTCTGTCTCCGGCCAAATCAAACACCAGGTGGAGGCCCTCAGCTCCCATGATTGGTTGCACAGGATATCTCCTCACAGACCAAGTTTCCTTAAAAATAAGGGCTATACCGCCACCCCACCCCTGTCCCTGTGGCTGAGGCTGATGCTGAACGGAGTACCCGGCTGGAACAAGGTCAGCCAATATAGGCCCCGACTCAGTGTCAAGTCAGGTCTCCGTAACACATGGCAGGTCGACTGCCTGGTCCAGGATTAACTCCCAGACCGTCGTTGACTTATTTGTAACCAACCTTGCATTAACCAGCATCAGGCCTAAGCCAGAGATCCTCTGGTTAATGATCACCACACTGTCTGTCTGGGGACCATCGAGCAGGATAGGTATTAAACACTTGTCCTACCTCACTGATTTAACATGCCTCCTGGAGGGACCATAATTCCCCCGGCCTGTCACAACCCCAATGGTTGCAGCACCCTCCTGGCACCCCCGACCCCCCAGAGGTACCCTCCCCTATCCTCTCCTCTCACAGGAGAATACTCAACCTCCCTCCAAGAGGGTTCCCACCTACCCCTCGCACGGAAGGGAGCATCCCCCCTCCCTAACCCACTCCCACTGCCCCCTTCTCACTAGGGGAGCAGAACTTCCCCAAAAACCTACCACACAAAAAACCCCAAACCCCCTAGGAGACCCTACCTCCAGGAGCACACCCAGGGTCAGGCCACATGAGACAAGGAGGGGAGGGTACCACGTCTTGGGTACCCTTACACACACACACACACACACACGGACAGCTGGGCCACACAATGCAGAGCATCCTGTGGCTGACAGCAGCCAGATGTTCCCCCTGCCATGGGACAGGGCAAACAGCTGCCTACTATGCAACACATCCTCAGAAAAATTCCAAGGATGCATCATGAAGCAGCCTTACCCCACATGGGGTAAGGCTGCCCAAGGCAGGACAACCCATATGTCTGAGCTCCTTCTGCCTGCCATGTGGTGAGCTCCACAGCAAGGCTCTGAGTGATGGGTGCTGGTGCTCGTCGCACATGGCCATGTCATGACCAGGGGTGGGATTTAGGTCTAGCCAGGGAAGGGAGGAGGGGCAGTGACAGGGACAGAGGCATGCTTATGCGGCTGGCACCATGGCCCTCTTCAGCAGTGGAGGCAGCTCTGATGGGCCAACCCACCCTGCTTCCCCACAACCATCTGGCCAGCTCCTGCACTGGTCCCACAGTGTGGCAGTGGCAATTTCCCACCACGAGGTTGCATGGGGATTTGGCCACTGCCACTCATGTGGCCTCACCCTCAGTAGTTCTGGTGGCTGAGTAGTCAAAGAGCCTCCCTAGAGACCTGGGTTCAAGTCTTATTACCATCAAGACCCAACAATTGGTCTATCCCATACTTTACCCCATAGTCAGTGCAGAGCCATGCAGCATGGGGTATCTAGCAGTGGACAAAGACATAGGTGGTAACTTTTAAAGCAGAGAATGGGAATGTGGGAACAATGAAAATCCAGGCTTACAATATCCAATAAGAAATTGAAGAAGCAGGAGAAAATGTGTCTGCAGCTTCTGTCTCTCTTAGAATCTGGTGGAGTTTGCCCCTTAGGATACATACAACAGCTTTTGTACCTCTGCAAGACTAGACTGAGCTGATAAACAAGCATGCTCTCAAAAGGATAGTCTCCTCAAGAACTCACTGAACTCGATGCTTAATTTCTTCATCTGTAAAATGGGGACAATGATAATTAACTTCTTTGTGGCAAGCACTTGGAGATCTGTGGAGGAGAATCTCTACAAAAGAGTGAACAAATGTTCTATTTAGGAGGAATACACACAGTACTTCCCAAACTGTCCTCTTTAATGCTACAAGTTAACCTTTGATCAAACCACAGCCCTTCTAGAGATGGTTGATTAGGAAGACATGTATTTTGACTGCTGTGTGGGTCCTAACATATCTTTTCTAAGAGCCAGGCTAGTCTAGTGGATAAGATGTTCATAGACTTGGATCTGGGAGAGCAGGATTCAAATCCCCACTTAGACACTCACTGGGTGGACTGAGGCAAGTTGTTATTGTGAGAGTGAACTAACTAAAGATTGTAAAACACTTTGAACACTGAAGGGACAGCCACACAATGCACCTACCGCAGTTTGGGCAGCCTTACCCCACTTCAGTCACTGTTATCATGCAATGCAGTGTATCATGTGCCCACTGCCCAGCAGCTGCCACATGTTTCCCCCACCTCAGGGCAGGAAGCTGGCTGCTATGCCCTGTGTCCTTGGAAAAAGACCAAAGACGCAGGGTGTAGCAGCCTTACCCAAGCACTGGTCAGGGAGGTTGGGTGGGGCAGGACTGGATGCCCACGCACATGTCCAGTGCCTTGGCTTGCCATGGGGGGAGGTCTGACAGCAGCCTGCATGGCTTCCCTGCGGGGGATGCTGGGGCAACTCTCTGCCATGGGGCGCACGGGGAGCAGGCCCACCACAGCTCATGTGGCTGCACTCTGACAGCACTATAGAAATAATAATATTTTGACATCAACACTGCTCCCTATTGTAGATGAGTGGTTCATAAGTTCTGACTACATGAGGGGCATTAAGGCTTTAACCTCCTTTCAGGAGCCAACAAGCAGGCTGGGCACATGCACTGGGCATCAGCTCCTCTCCCTCTTCCTTCACCCCCAATAATGCCTGCAGGGGTGGGCATGCAGTACCCACCATCTGCCCTCCATGGTGTTCCTGGGCTTTGTCCAGTGCATATGCCCACCGAGGGGGGGGGGGAAAGGGGCTCATCTGCATACCTGTCCCCCACCTGCCTGGTTCCATGCTAGGAGGGAACTGCTGCCCAGCCCTTGGGATTTATCCAGAAGAGATGCTGAGCCCTGCCCATTTATCTCCTGAGCTGGTGCCACTGGTGCAACAGAATCTAGGAGTTGGGGTGTAGCCAGCTTCTCTCCCCTTTAGTGAACCTTGTCCCAGGGATGCTCATTCACTCCTGGTGTGGGGCAGACACCAATTCCTCTTAGTGCCCTGCCCCCACCCCACCCCCCGGGATGCTTGTGGAGGTGGATTAGGGTGAGGCAGGGCTTCCGGGAATGGTCTGAGTCAGCCACCCTGGGAAACTATTATCTCTTCACCCCTGTTTTGGCCCACACCTCAACAGAATCTAGGAGTTGGGGTGTAGCCAGCTTCTCTCCCCTTTAGTGAACCTTGTCCCAGGGATGCTCATTCACTCCTGGTGTGGGGCAGACACCAATTCCTCTTAGTGCCCTGCCCCCCCCCCCCCGAGAATCCAAGTACTGGAATACCTAATCAGAGCATCAGAACACCCAAACACCCAGAGTCCTGAGCACTAAACACCAGAGCACTCAAGCAAAGCACAAGAACACCTGAGAACTTCACAATCAAGAATGGATTTATCCTCACACATTCCTTGAGATGAAGGGACGGTATTATGATCCCCATTTTACACTTGGAGAAAAGGTGAGGGAACATGCTCAAGGCCACAGACATATACCCAAGGTCACAGACAGAAAGGATGCAAAGAATGAGCCCAAGATACATCATTAGCACTCAGGACATTGGGGAGCTGATTCCTGGTTCAAACACAAGCTGTCTGTGTGATCTAACAGTGCTTTCTGATGTCACTGGAAAAATCTCATAGAGAATGTGGAACATATTAAATTTTTGTTAAATTCTTCCTTTTCTATGTAATACTTTATACCAGTGAAACACAGAATCATATAACTTTAGGATGTTTTAGAGGGACCTTAAAAGGGGATCCGTCTAACTATTGATTGTACACAACCAGGTACATCGTTGGTCCTATATAAATAATAATCTAGTACACACACACACACGACCAATTGGACCTAGACTAGTGGTTTCCAAAATGCTTCCTATGTGGCTCCATTTTAAGACTTAAATATAATCCCATGGCCCCAGAAGGCAATGAAAACATGCACTGTATATGTCATCTGGTATGACCACTTGGAGTCCTGGCCCCCAGGTTAGGAATCCCTGACCTAGATCATCCTTGAGAGGAATTTAACCTATTTTAAAGACTTCCATAAGAACCTAAGAGCTGCCACACTGGGTCAAATCAATGGTCCATCCAAACCAATATCCTGTCTCTGGTAGTGGGCAGCACCAGATATTTTGGAGGGAATGTACCAATTATATATGAAGAAGAGATCCATTTCCTCTCATTTACAGCCAGCTTCAAGCAGCCAGACGTCTCATCCCTCTGACCAATTTGGCTAATAACCATTGGTCCTCCAGGAGTTCATCTAATCCCTTTTTGAACCCAGTTCTACTATTGTTCTTCAGAACATCCCATAGCAAGGAGTTCCACAGGTTAATTGTTCACTGTATGAAAAATTACTTAATTGATACTCTACAACCTCCTTTGGGAATCTGTCCCACTGCCTAACTGTCCTTATAGCTAGAAATCCCTTCCAGATATTTATCCTTAATCTTTTCTTACTCAATTTCTTTTCCCTCTAGTCCTATAATCTGCTTTAGTACTGAGATGGCAGCCATTTTGACTACATTTATTTTGACAAGTAGACAATGAAAGAAGGCTATAACCTCAAAAGAGACCATTTCCTTTTCCTCCATATAAAACCATACTTGAAACTAAGTTAAATTTCAGTTCTATAAATTGTGCAGGTGGTGGAGGAGAGAGACCAAATCACCAGACATACTTTTAGATAACATGACTCTTTAAAAAATGTAATCAGCTAAGTATAGACTGCTTCTTCTTATACATAGTATTATATGACTCCTTGAACATAGTACCAAGGAAAATAACTTCCTGGCTGGCTTTTGGAGATATAGTTTTATTATCAACTCCTCTTTGCCCTTGTTCTGTAGCTGCTGTTGAGAAACATTTGCACTGTGTCCTGGAGTGGGAGTTTTACCAGGAACTTAGAGCTGCATGGATCAACCCCACTAAGACACCCACATGTAGATATGCACTTACCCCCACATTCATAGATAGATACATATATACACACACACATGCTTCCACCTCCACACTCACACATATGCACATGCATACACCCACACATCCACCTACCCCTCAACCTCACTCATAGCACATGCATTCACACACGCCGGCACACATACACACCATATTAACACATACCCACATATGCACCCCCCACATGCATACACACATGCACCCACACTCACATGCACACATACTAACATGTACACAGGTACAATGCCCATGTGTGCATGTACATGCAACACACATACACACTTGTACACATGTGCACACAAACACATGCATATGCACAAATGTGTGCACAGACACTCAAACATGTGTATACATGCATACATACATGCCTCTACATGCACATCTACGCACGCATATACACACAAACATACATACACATTTACACATGCTTACACATACACACTCACACATGCACTCAAACATATGTGCAAAACCACACACATGTAGGCACATACAGAGCACATTATTCAGTGAAATAATTGATTTTTCTTCTTCTTAGTAATTTACACTGACAGCAACACCCCTGCTGATTGTCATTCCTCTAATCCCTTACCTTTTCTTGTTAGCTTTCACCTGTTGCCATCTCTCTATTTGTTACACCCTTTCTCTTTCCTTATTCTTGACTCTTTAGTCACTTCCATGCATCCCCCCCCCTTATTCTCCTCAGCCCTCTCCCCTTTGTTGTTAATTCTCTGCCCTGCATGTAAAAAGTCCCAAATAAGGAGTTGTCCTGATTAAAGGAAACATGACTTCAATCAATAGGATACCAATATGATCGCTCAGACTGTGTTCCATTTAAGCAGCTGTCTTGTCCTTCACCATTACTAGTATTCCCATTAAAAGGAGATCACTGTATGGTCATTGTTCTGATTATCTGTTTTGCAAGTTTCTCCAAACATCCTCATCCTGACTCAAAACGCTACTATGGGCTGCTATCCACAAACCACTTACTCTGGAATAGTCCCATTGAAGTACAAAGAATTGCAGCCATAATTCTTGATTGAGCTATTACTTAGGGGTTGTCCATAAAGTGTGTCATCAAGGGTGTATCTATACTACGAAGAACAGGTGATAAAGTTGCTCTGGCACCAGGTGCAGCTGCATCCCTTGCAGCTGGAAGGGACATCAGGAGTGGGCTCATTTCATCTTCTACATCAGGACCCATTCCAACCTAGCGACACCCCTGCGCGTCACGATTTTCTTTTGCCATTTTTAATCCACCTCTTGCCACAGTTTGTCATTCTGTTACAGATTGCACCCCCATCCAAAAGATCTGTCACACAAATCACACATCCCTCCCACACGCACAGTAATGTAGAACCCCGTTTATTATGTGTAAGAAATATCTTTTTCGTTTTCAAACATAGAAATATAATTGAAAGTTGAGTAACAAGAACTTATTGTGATGTCATATTACCCCCTCTCCCTCCTCACAACTTTGCTATCTTCCCCCTCAGGCTTCTTGCACGATATATTTTATGGACAGTCCCTTGCTGCCAAATGACCCCCATCCTAACCCTGTCCCTTCCCTCACTTTCCCCCCTATGGCCACACCTGGCCTTTGCCCCACCCGTCCAATCTGCTCGTCCTTTTGATAGGTCTGTTGTGCTAATTTTTTCAACACCAAATAAAATATCATTTTAAAAAATAGTCAGGGACCACTTCCACTTTTCTCTATTAGACTCCAAACGGAAGGTATTTAGTGCCTTTCCTGTGAAAGTATATTTAAAGGAGGTTTTATTTCTTTAATTCTGCGTGTGTCAAAGCTTTTGATTTTTATCTGTTAATTACTTGCGATGGATTTTAGCAATATTTAGTCTATTTATTTTATTCTCTTTAACCTGGATGTCATTGGTGGTGTGTTTCATTTTGCGATTGCCAATAAGTCTATTGAATTGACCTAGTTTTATTAAGGAGACAAAACGCAGCAGCTGAGGTGTCGAATATATCATCTCTCTGTATTAATTCCTCCCATCCTCATTTTAATGGAAAATAGAACTGATCAGGGTGTAGAATCAGAATGATCAATATTCTTGCTAGAAGAAATCCTGCATTGGCCATTGACATTTCAAAGAGAACCTTGACATTTTATTTTTCCTTTTCTATCTAGTGCTCTTTCTGATTATTCCAAGTCCGGCGGGTACGTCTGTGAGTGTGGTGGTGTATGTGGGTGTAGAAGATCTAATGCGAAGAAGTATGTCTAGCTCATTTTATCTAGCTTTCAGTGCATTGGATTTCTGCTCCCCTTTTAGGGAGGAAGAACTACATGTCTCCAATCCACATTTTGGGGATTGTATTAGCAACTCCTAGCGCCAATGTTATTAGGACAGTCTCTCCCTCTGATTTTTAGTGTTCCCCAAGAGAAAGGCAATGATGGGAGCTTTGGTTTAGCACTCTCTTGATCTAGAGACTTACGACTATGCATTTTGAGTAATTTTGATCCAATCTGTGTTCTTATATTTATTTATTTATTTATTTATTTTGATATTTTTTTTGGTAATGATTGTGTTGGTAAAATGGCTAGTCTCAATAAATCATTAACTCAGCTGGACTGAACTGTGTGCGTAGGTATTCCCAGTGTATGTGTGTCTTCATCTCAGTAAATATGATCCCTGATAGTTTCAAAGACAGGTTTCAACAGGTTACCCCTAGACCTGTCGTGATAAATAACTTTGACCACAAACTTTTAGCAAGTTACCCCAGAAATGTTTACAGCAAAGACGATTATTAAATCATTTCTCAAAAGCTTTTTAAAGAAAATCTTTTTTTTTTTTGCTAGCACTTAGAAAACACCCTCCTCAATTTCTTTTAAGAGGGGAAATTGGGGAGACGGTTGGCAGACAGAACACAAAAAGAATGTTAAATGACTTTTGTCCGCTTCATAATTAGGAAACTTAAATTAGACCGGGAGGTTGATCGAAAAAATAAATGCACTCAGGATCAAAATAATTGAGTGGGTAGAAAGCGTGATAAAATGGAAAATTTAAAGCCTGGGACTTTCGAAAATGTTTGCTATCCTATCCATTCTCCAGAATATAGAAATCTGTGGCTATGATCTCACAGGTCTTTAATTTTGGGGGGTGGGGGAATTGGTGGGGACTGGGAGAACTTGCTTCAGTTAAAATAGTAGCCCTTTGAAGAACTCTTCAGACTCTCAAACCCTGAGAATCTTCCTAACAGCAAAAGGAGAGCGAGCAAGTCAGAATAGCGATAATAACGCTAAGGCTTTCACCAGATCAACTGGCTTTGTCCAAAGGATCAGCAAAAGAATTGTTAGGTATTTTCGCTCTGGGTGAAATGATTGCAATCAACATTATGGCAGTTTTTATGTTCTTAGTGCAGTTGTTGTTTAATCCTCATGAATTTAGGAGGGGGGGGGGATGAATATTTGTATTTGTATCTTTTGTTTCCTTTTTTTTTTTTGCTTTGACTTTATTTCTATCCACAGGAAAACAAAAAGCCCGAGAAATCTCTTTATAAGATGGGTCTCCTCACAGACAAAAAAAACCCCAACAGCCTACCAAACCACCAGCTTCTCATTTCTTATTATTTTCTTTCAAACTATAAAGAGAAAAGAAGGAGAAAGACAAACTATATTGCAATCGTTTCTACGTATACAGCTTTGAGGGGTGTTGAGTTTTTTCCTTCCTCTTTTTTACTTGTTAACTTCGATTTCAATATTTGTGGAGAAAATAAGGACACTTTATCCGTTAAGGCAATGGTTCCACTCCCATTGACTTTACTGGATAGAGTACTGCCCCTTTACAAATGGAATTAACCCCCCCCCCCCCCCCCCCCACATACACATTTCCCCCTTCAAATTCCTAATGGCATAAATATCTCCCTCATGGTAATATCTCCCTCCCTCTCTCCCGGTAATGACAGGACATTTTAAAAACAACCATTCTATGTAATTTTGAAGTAAGTTGAAGTAAGTTGAAGCGTGGTGGGCTTCCGTATACCATTGGCAAGATGAACCTATATAGGATTTAATTGGAGAGGCATGAAATATAAAAATACAACTGTCGAATGTTGTCTAATCTATATATCACCTTACAATGAACCCTGGGAGGAACTTGTGGTTTATTTATTTTTAGCAATGAAATAAATACTACATTTTTAAACTTTGGGGAAAATTTGGCCCCAACGTGATTAAAAACAGCATTACTAGCTAGTTGGAAAGATATATTTCCGAATTTGCTACCTCCATTTCAATCCATTTTTACAACTGGAGACAAATTGCTCTAAATACTACGAGGGTTACACAGAGAAGTGTCCGGGAAAGAAAGTTGTTGTAGCAAAGGTTTGGTTAACGTCCCAACTTATAAAACATTCATGCAATTTGGCGATATTGACCCAGACGGCTGAATTGTTTTTTAAAATATGTTGGATAAACTTGAATAAAGACAGGAGTCCTGTATTGCTGCCATATTCTGAATTGTAGAACACAGTCCATCACAGTGCTGAAACCCTGATTTGTAACTGGGCTGACACAGCTTTTGGAAGTGTCTTAATAGAGAGCAGAGTCTACTCACTTTCCCCAAGTTTTTTTAGATTACAAGAGGCAAAATGTTGTGTGTGTCTTGGGATTCATAATATAGAACGTAGTCAATTACATTTCTGAAATCGTGATTTTAATCTCAACAAGGAGGGGCACACGTCTTAGACGGGTCTGGCACTGTTTTCCCAGGTGTCTTGTGACCCACAGTATACAGAACATATTGTGGTCGTGATCCGCAAACCCCATTCAAATACTCCGGGGTAAGTGGTTTGTGACTTGCGGCCATAGTCAATTATGGGTGAAAACAGACATGATGCTAACCACCCTTTAACCACCCTTTGTGGTTATTTATTCATGTTGCAGGGCTGTATTGGTGCCCTATGCAGCCCTGAAACATGCATAAATAACCACCAAGGGTGGTTAAAGGGTGGTTAGCGTCATGTCTGTTTTCACCCTATGTTTCCGAAATGGAAACTTTTCGCCTGAGTATGAAGGGTGGGAATTTTTAACCGAACTGATATAACTTTGCTTTTTGGTGATCTAGAATGACAATACAGCCTACTGGAGACAATCTTGTGTTTTTGACGTTTTATTTTATTGTATTTATTCCCAGAATGAAAATAATCCAAAGAACAACATATATCCCCTAATAACCCCCCACCTTCCCAAGAAGTATTTTGACTTTCCTTGGAGGATACTCCTGTTTGTGGGGTAATCTTCCATTCCCTAACTACTTCTGAATATAACATTATTCCTGTTTTAATCTGAACTCGGTTGAATTTAGTCTTGAACATGTATCTTTCCAAACTCAGACTAGGGTCATTCCCTCTAAGTCTCTTATCAAATAGGCTAGCTTTATTAAAGTGTATTAAATCTTTGGACTCATCTGGAGTAACATTTTGCAACGTATACTACTTACTTGCAACTTACTTATACTGCTTACTTATATAATTAGCTTAAGCTACTTGCAACTTTCACATTCTACACTACATACATGTAACATGCTCTCTCTCTCTCTCTCTCTCTCTCATTTTAATAGCCATATCTTTGCATTCATCTGCAAATTCTAAAGTCACCCATAGCTGGTAAGAAACTTTGCTGCTCCACTCCACTGAAAAGACAGGGTGGAAACTTGCAAAGGTCAAGTTAGTATCAGGAAGCTGGGCTGAATAGGCACTCGTGAGGTAAACAGACTCTCAACTTTCAACTTGGCCTTGACCTTCAAGATTATGTCTGACCTTTATGTAAAGAAGCATCTCGAGCCTTGTTGTTTAGCCTCCTGTCTGCAAACATTTGACTCAGCCTCAGGTTGGTTGGAGTCACCGCCCAGTTCCCACGGCAGAAGTTGGAGGGGGGATAGAGACGATATGACAGCTTTACAAAAATAAATTAACTAAAAAAGACGAAAATAGTTTGGTCTTCCAAGTGAGATTAGGAGGAAAAAATAGCTAGTTGAAAATATTTATGGGGAAGGAACCCAGAGTTTTGTTTGTGTGATCCAAGGGTCTTTACAGTAAAACAAAAAATAACTTCAGGGCATGGTTTGATCTGCAGAGATTTATGTTTTTAGGGAAGTTAAAGTCCTATTCTTCTCCCGTGTAAGTCAATAGCATCCCTATCCCTATTAATTTCAGTACAGCAATGATCGACTCCTAACTTTGCTGGGGAGGGGGAGGGGAGAGGACAGGATATCAACCTCTGGAAAGGAAATAAAATGGTTTTCTGCAGTGGTGTGCAAAGAAACATACTGCCCTTCTGAATCACATGCTACAGCTGGGATCTACTCGTGTGGGTAAAGGGGCAGCGTATGGTCTGAATTAGTGCTTCAGATTGTTTATTCACCATCAGTGAGCTGATAGAACCAATTCTGGTATTGGAACAGGCACAGAATCTAAACTGCATATATGCACACACACAAATATATGTGCATACCAATACCTAGGTACATAGATGTATACATAGGTACATAGATGTAAAGAATACATTAATATACATATGCATGTGCACAAGACACATATATACCTATACTCACAAACACGAAGAACATGAGAGACACACAAGAATAGTTATGGGTAAGCACATGAATATATATATACGCATACAAGCATAAATGTATATACAGACAAAACACAAATTTGCACACACAAGCATATGGAGATACAAACATTCACACATACACATACACTATGTATGTGTATACTATATACACACACAAACAAACACACATGTGTATATGCAAGAGGCATACATATATACACGGTCAAAGCTACATATACATAAAAACACATTATAGGCACATAGAAAGAACTATATTCAAGCAAACACATTAAACACATTATAAGCATACAAGCATAAATGCATACAAGAACACACACACACAGGATAGATTGTATATGTGCTTATACGATGCACATATAAGTAAATGCACTTACACACACAAATACACACAGATACACAAGACATAGGTACACACGAACATAAATACATAACAGCATTCACATAAATTATAGTCACATACAAAGATAGCTACATACATATAATATATGTACATGTAAACACACATTATAGTCACACAAAACATAAATGCAAACACACACACACGCCCCTAAGAAGGTTACATAACATAAATACCTACAAAACAAATATACAAATTACAAATATACAAAAAAGCACACAAACTATATATATGCACATGTCTTCCCTCTGTGGATGAAATCCTGACCTAATTAAAAGTAATGGACGTTTGAACATTGACTTAAACGGAGTTAGGATTTCACCTTCTAAATACACACGCATAGATTAGTTCTTTTTTTCTTTATTACTAATTATTATAGAATGTTCCATGTACAGCTTTTATATTAAATCGCATGAGCTTTCGAATGTCTATCTATCTAACTATTATCAATACAGAACACTGTATTGATAATAGATAGATAGATAGATAGATAAAATTACATTAGACTAGATTAGATTAGATAACTGGGATATTGCAAACAAGTCTTTATGGCGATTACTTTGCTAAAACGTTTTTTAAAAGTTTTGTTTCCTGATTTGGATCTAACGATTATTTAAGGCAGCCGACAACTATCAGAGCCATTGCAAATACCACCCCCACCCCCCAATGGTTGCAATAAATTACACAACGGGAAACCTTGTACAAAGAAGAGAGATTTCCAAACAGATCTAAGAACAAAGTAATGATTTAAAGTCCCTGGAAGTTCTGAAAGGCTGAACGAACAGATATTTGAAAACTTAAACTGAACTAATAACTCAAAGCAGCATCGGAAAGTTTCCTCGATTGAGAGCCCTGTTTTATTTCTGCTTTGCCCATTCCTGAACGAGATCCTGAGTTACTTAGAATCCATGGATCACGCTTTCATATCACTCTCGCATATTTAAAGCACGTGGTCGCTGTTTAAAAGTTGTAGCTACTTGTTTGGTGCCTTAGTAAAGTGTCAGGAAAGAGGAGGGGATGGGGTGCCCATTCTCATGTCAATCTCTAAATTCCTAAAGTAGAATTAAATCTATCTGTTAAGGATCCCAAAACTTTCCCCTCGCAAATAAATAAAAGTCAGGAGAACAAATTCCACTCGGAGCAATCTCAAAGTTTTCTGAGGCCACCTGAAAATAGCTACTTCTATTAGAAATATTATATTTATGTGAGCGAGAACTGAATAAAATTCAACAAGATTTTTAAGACAAACTTATTCCAGGTAACTTTCTCGGTGACCATACAATGCAATCTATTGTGTATAATACAGTATACTATATGTATTTGTGAATAACATGACTCACTCTTTTAGGTACAAATAAGATATATATACATATGGCTGTGAGTAAAGCTTTTATACAAAATACACACTTGCTTGTGTGCATGCACACTCACAATTGCACAAATGAATGTGTATATAGCTGACATATGTAATGTACAGAAATATAATGTATGTAAGATATAATAATATGTATAAGATATGTGTATACACACAGAGAGATGTGTGTGTGTCTCTGTGTGTGTGTGTGTGTGCGTGTGTGTATACACATATTAGACACATATACATAGAATATATCTTATACATAATATTATAGTATTAATAGTTATAATTAATGATTATATATATATTATATTAATATGATTAATTATGTATGTCATGTATTATAAGGAAGAATGTTATATATGTACATTTATATCAATGCATAATTCAGCATGTTAGGAAGAAGTGAACTATTGATTTTTTTGAGAGACAACATATTACAATTCAACATATATACAATTCAGTATGTTATAGGTACTTCTATCAAACATATCTTATATACAATTCACACATAATATATATGTCAGAGAGTTCTTTAATCACTCTCTCTCATATCTTTTTTAAAAGTGATAGAACTTTATTCTGCTTCATCTTTCACCTTTATTTTTATATATTGTTATATTATATCATGAGAAATAGAGATAGATTGTGTACATATATAAATAGATATGTACAGATATAGGTGTGTGCGTGTATACGTGTGTGTGCATGTCTTTCTCTCTATGCCTCTATCTAATATCACACATGGATGTGTCTCTCCATCGATCAGGGTACGTGCTTGGATTTCTGCATAATTCAGTCACTTGGAAATCTAGTTAGCCACATCTGTATTTTCTATCTGTCGCCTTGGGTGAAAACAGACATGACGCTAACCACCCTGGGTGGTCATTTATGCATGTTTCAGGGCTGCATATGGCACCAATACAGCCCTGCAACATGCATAAATAACCACCAAAGGGTGGTTAGCGTCATGTCTGTTTTCACCCCTTGTTTCCCTGACAAGAACATTTGGATTATGTATCTTTTTGGAACACTATTCCAACAGCCCCTCGTTCTGCTGCTTGACTTCTTGTAAGGATTTAAGGTTTCCAGTCTCGATTTCAAAAGAGCAGGGTTCTATGAGTCGTTCAGTCCTTTCCACCCCAGTGCAATGCAGAAAGGGGCTGTATCTGGTCTGAATTAAGGCGACGCTTCACCAGCCCTTGACTTCTGCAGAGGGTTACTGTTAACTGAAGAGGAAACGCTTCTGCAGATATCTTTGCAGCCAAAGATTCTGCACCCACCCCAACCATTTTCTTTCACTTTCTCCTCCTGTCCGCCCCCCTCTTTTCTCTCTTCACTCTTCATTCTTTCACCAGGCTCACGAGATTATTGGCTTTTTGCAGACATTATGCAACCCTTTTCTGTTGTTAATTTTTAAAGTGTTAATTTAAAAAAAAAACATATGTAAAGCCAGGACAATTCAATTAATTTCCTGTAGAGAGGGAGAGGACAGTTCTTTCTCTCTTTCTTTTGCTCTCGCAAAATAAAGTCCTATCAGACATTTTTTGGTAGAAAAAAGATAGATAGATAGATAGATAGATAGATAGATAGATAGATTTTTATTTTTTATTTTATTTTTTCAAACTTATATCCCGCCCCCTCCTGCGATGCAGCTCGGGGCGGCTTACAGATAGATGTAGGGGGAAATTCTGAGTGATTAAATAACTCTGGCTTATATGTGTGCATAATATACACACACACAAATATACACATAATCTATAGTGTACTTATGTATACATAATATATTATTCATATATTGTGTTTGCCTAGAAGAGAGCTAAGAGGGAACGTACTGGAAAGAGCCAGGATTAAAACACTGTATGGGGGCGGGGGTGGTGGTGGAAGAGACCTACAGACATGTACATTTTTTATGCAGCTAGGGAAGTGGGAAACAACAAAAATTCCTTCCTGAGAAAGAGTCAGAAAAAAATACTGCATAAGAGATAGATATACACATTTTCATGAGAAAAAAGCATCAAATATTCTTAACAGAATCAGGAAAAAATACAGCATGAAAGAAAGAAAGAAAGAAAGAAAGATGCACACAATTGCGAACTCTTCCAACCCTATAATACACACATACACAGGCTCGCGCGCGCGCACACACACACACACACGCCTGTCTGCTGTTCAGACAGTGCTACTATGGAATCGCTCACAGGCATCTCTAACTGTTGCGTCTGGGGACAGCATTCCTGCGTGTGTATTCTTTCTAGCTGTTTCTTGAATGGTGTGTCTCTTGCCCTTCCCTGGGGTACAGCAGCTTGCACTATAGTTTCCCCAGCTCATTTCCTGTTCAGCCTAGACCTTTCTTCCCTGGATTTGATTCCATTCCACGTTTTTGGGGTTGCTTTCTTCTTCTTGGCAAGATGCAGTTGGCAAAGGGGCGGAGGGAGAAGAATCACCCACCTTCCCGATTTTCCGCCTGTCACGTGTGCCAGTTTGTTTCTCTCTTGCCATAAAAGCATTTTCGCAATTTCTGCAATTAGACTTTATTAGATTCTCTTTCTCTCCCCCCCTCCCCCCCCCACTCCAAAATCTCCACCCCCATCTCAGTTTCTCCAGCAGGACACGCAGCAGCCAATGATCAACCCCGTTTGGGAAGCCACGTAGGGTTTGCGTCAGGGGAGCTTTGGTTGAGGAGAAGCGCTGCAGCCTCCCTTTTGCAGTTTGCCAGCCTTTTAAAACGATCCAGAAGCCCCCACACCCCGCTTCTAGTGAGCTCCACTAAGCAGCATGAGCTGAGTGAATTGACCAATGTGCCGGCTGCCTCTCCAACGCATTGCATGGACCCGGAGGAGATAGGCAACGCCAGCGCGCTGGATGAGAGCGCAAACACCATGGAGGGGCTTATGGGCGCGGGCAATTATGCTGCAAACCAGTGCAGGAATCTGGTACCCCCTTCGGCCTTAGGAGGTCCCAGCCCTTCTTCATTGATGCACGGTTCAAGTTACTCAGTCATGGATGCTCCCAGCTCCACGGGGCCCGGGGACCCCTCCAAGCAATGCATTCCTTGCCCTGGCATCCCGCAGGGCTCCAGCACCACCACGCCTTTACCCTGTGCATATTTTGGCAGCGGCTACTATTCCTGCCGGGTGGCCAGGAGCTCACTCAAGCCTTGTCCCCAATCTGGCTACCCTACGGAGAAATACATGGACCCCCCAGTCGTTGGCGAAGATTACCAGACACGTCCCACAGAGTTTGCCTTCTATCCTGGTTACGCAGGCCCGTATCAGCCCATGGCAAGCTACCTGGACGTTTCTGTGGTGCAGACCATAGGTGGGTCCGGGGAGCCCAGGCACGAGACACTTTTGCCAGTGGACAGTTACCACCAGCCCTGGGCTTTAACCAGCGGTTGGAACAGCCAAATGTGTTGTCCCAAAGATCAAAACCAAGCTGGTCACTTCTGGAAATCTGCTTTTGCAGGTAAGGGTTGTCAGGGAGTCCCTTCTTGTAAGGGGTTTCCCTCATCTCAGAGCCCCACATCCCTCTGGAACATAATGGAGTCCCTTTCTTCAGATGCCACAGCTTCATAAAACATAATAGGGTCCTCTATTTCAAACTCCACAGAATAAAACAGAACCCCTTAGTTCAGATTCCAAGGTTGAATAAAATATAATAAAATCCATTATTATTTCAGAACCCACAACTCCATAGAACATAATAGAGTCCCTCCCTGATTTCAGATCCCACACACCAGAGTCCTTGATTACAGATCCCACATGTCCATAGGAAACTGAAATCCTTTATTTCAGACCCCACAGATCCACAGCACAGTGTCCCTAATTTTAGAACACAGAGAAATCAGTCCCTGATTTCAGATACCTCAGCTCCACTGAATAATAGACACCCTTATTTCAGACCCCACAGATCTATACAATAAAATAGATTCCTTTATTACATAGAATAAAACAGAGTCCTTTATTTCAGAACCTCACAGCTCCATAGAACATAACCAGTGACCCTTATTTCAGAAACCCACAGTGTCCCTTATATGTGAAATTCTGATCTGGCCATCTTAGTTTTAGATTACAAACCATTTTTTTTTCCAAGGCGTTGGAGAGAAGCTTGCTGCAGATGAACTATGAAACTGAGTCTTTTGGAATGGTTGCTACATTTGCAGAAGGGTGGGAGGGGATCAAATGGTCATTTGTTAATATTCTTTCCGATTCAGTAGCGATCTTGCTTCATAGAACTCCACCAAGCAGCTGAAGTGAATGTATTAGTCTGCTTCAGAATATCCATATTGTATCAATATCTAGATGGAGGGATAGCTAGATATAGGAGTATAACATACCGGTAACATGCCTTAATGTATTTAGGTGTGAAAGTATTAATCAGTGAGATAAATGGATTAATCAATCAGATAAATGGATAAATGGATTGCATTGATGCATTGATGAATGCATTGATCGCAGATTGAAAGAGAGACACATTTTAAACATTCATTTAAAAAAAAAAGAATTAAAATTGTAAAAAAATTAAAAAGTTAAAAAACCTAATTTTAAAAATAAGTTCACAACTAAGTGGCTTGATTAGTGTGATAAAAGGGGCACAGCTAATCATCTCAGAATTTTCATTGGTGGCAGTCATTTTAAATGTATAATATACCAGTAATGCACATTGATATATATAACATTCCAGTAATATATACATTGATATATAATTTATAGCAGTATTACTCTTTTTTGCATAATTTCCCAGTATATATGTATTACTTTGATATGTTAATATATAATAGATATTATAATAGATACAATAGATTTTATGATAGATATATCTCAAAGTATATTACTGATATACTTTGAGATATAATAGCTGTTATAATATATTTACATATCAAAGCAATACACGTGATATATAATATATATGATATGCCAGTAATAGAAATTCCATGTAAATAAATGTTCGTTTCCAAATTATGTCCATTCCATTGTACATATACTTTACAATTCGTCATACTCTAAACAATTCAATACATTGTCTTGCACTAGTGTTTTGCACACAGTGTTGTGTTAGGGTTACATTCCTGAAACTTTTTACTTCATAGCTATATCATGGGTTTAAATGGGACAGGTCCAAGCTTTTTAGGACTCTAGCCTTAATACACTTATAGGGTAGAACGAGACAGTTTTAAAAATAAAGATAATAATTTAGAACTATTTTGATCCAGTAGTATAAGTTGCATGATGTTACTCCAGACAAGTGGAAAGATATCAACAGTATTCTGAAGCAATAAAGTCTCTTTCCAAAAGGTCATACTCCATTTTTTTACTCCTTCCCAATCAGTAATGCACAGTGTAATTTGCTAAACTGAGAGCAAACAGAAAATCACGATGATCTGCATAATAACATACGTCGCACGATGCTTACTTCAACTAATTAGATAGACTTTTAATATCAATCAACAGTTTACCTTGCAAAATGGCATAATGTCAAGCTAGCAATAATAGTCTGAGCCAATCAGGCACGTTGCAACTATTTTTTTTCCTTTTTCAAAAAATATATGGAGGAGGGCCATTGATTTGGGCTTAAATAATTCTAACAAAGGGTTGGCAGGCTGGTTTCCTCTCGCCGCCTCCTCCCCTTTGGAAGAGAAAAGGAAGCATCCATAATAGAAAGAAAAAACGGAGAGAGAGAGAGAGAGCGCGCGCTAGCTGCGATTGTTTGTCCACCCCGCCAGATCAGACAGCAATAATTTATCCAGGAAAAATAGAATTAAGGGACACCCCTCCCCACCCCCTACCTCCAGTTCTTCCCGTCTCAATGGGACTTTCAGTGCTCAGAAATGGAGCACAAAGGGAGGAGGAAAAGGCTGGGAATTAGTCAATTACACGTCCTAGATGCTGCATCTTTACCAATTTTCCCAGGCCTTTGTCGCTTGCCTTGTAGTTGCTCCTACTGTGTCCCTCTGCCTGAACTGTATTTCCTGCCCCCCCCCCTTCTCTCTCTCTCCCCCTCTCCCTCTCTCTCCCAGATGCTGTAGTTCAGCACCCTCCGGATGGTTGTTCCTTCCGTCGGGGGCGTAAGAAGAGGATCCCCTACAGCAAGGGGCAGCTGAAGGAGCTGGAGAAAGAATACGCCAGCAGCAAATTTATCACCAAGGACAAGCGGCGAAAGATCTCCACCGCCACCAACCTCACGGAAAGACAGATCACCATTTGGTTCCAGAACAGGAGGGTGAAAGAAAAGAAAGTGGTCGCCAAAATCAAAACCAGCAGCAACCAGTGAGAGAAAAAACAAGCGGAGCTTTTGTGTGGACTCGGAATGCAAAGAAATACCAACGAAGGGGATAAAATCATCAGCTGGAAATCTGTCTGAATTCCACCCTTCCTTCCTTCCATCACTGGAAGTAGGAGAAACCTGCTCACACAATGCTTTACGAATGGCCTTGTTACTACGCCCTCTCTTTAATAAGTGAAACCCGATTGTAAATGACGATGATTTTAGGGTGATGCAATATTACCCCAGCCTGTATGTAGAGGAATGTGAGCAGTTTGTTTGAATGGCTTTTGGTTTGTTTTTTCTTTTTTCCTGCCTTATAGTGCCGCTATATCAAAGATACTCTCTCCTTTTCTCTTCCGACTTTGTTTTTGTACGAGCTCCATCCATAAGAACTGCTTTAGAGGGAAAAAAACAAAACAAAATGGCCGAAATTTGAATTGAATTAATAAATTCTAAAATATATAATCAATACTGTTGATTGATGAACGACTATGATTACATTTCCGGTTCCACTTCCACCAAACTCGTCTGGTATATTCACATGACTAAGAAAAAGATTGGGGGGAGGGAGAAGGGTACGGGTGGGGGGGGGGGGCGCCGCACACACACTCAAAAGAAACTACCATCTCAATAATTTGTTGAAGACCATTATATAGTGTATAAACGCGGGCACACAGAAAAATATAATGTTTAAGCATAGTTATATAAATATCTATTATAGTTCATATAATCTGGATAATATATTTATATCTATCTACAATTTCTTCCCCATAAACACAAGTTTTTATTTCATATTTATACTCATATGTATTTGTGTAATTATTATGTTTAAATGTATAAATATATCCCTAAATATACATGCATATGTATAAATATACATGCACGTCTTTGTGTATGTGTGCAAATATACATAAATGCATACACATGTGTATAAATACCTACTATGAGCCCAATACTAAGTGTAGATTGCATGTGTACACAAAGTGTACACCATGTGTGCACCAAATACAGAAGTGTGCACATCCCACGCTTGGTGCGCACATGGTGTGCTCTTGTGCACACATGCACTAAGCATGTCTGCTTGGTGTGTGTATGTACCTTGGATTGTCCCCAATACATACATTTTATGTGTGTATTTATATACACACTCAAATATGTATAAAAGCATATATCTATTTTATCCATCCATCTGTGTGTCTATCTATATCTGTATACATGATCTATATGATCTATGTGCATGTGTATGTATGTAGATTGGAAATGTGCACATATGTGAGCATTTATAATACTACACAACATGCCTGCACATGTACATATTAATGTATGTACTTATTTACACTAATTAACGTACTTATAAATGTATGTCTACAGAAACATGTATATATGTGTAGTCACACACACATCAAATACATGCACGGAAAGACAGGTAGATGCAATAAATGCAAACATGCATTGTTTACAAATACATGCATATATTTGTAATGGGAGTAATTATAGTGGGGACATGTCCCCCACAAATTTCCTCCCTCTGCAATTCTAGAGATATAGGGGAAGAGCTTATGTTGGTCAACATCCCTCACAAATTTTACTCACAAAGTTACTCCCATATTATACATACTGAATAAACATATACATGCATATATATGTATATATACATAGAAATTTAGATAAAACTACATAAATATATATGTATGTGTGTTAATATATGTTTGTGTTCACACACACATTTATACAGGTCTTACTTCTTCCAGTGGTCACAGTACATTGCCATTTTTGTATGCATGATTATTTATTTATTTTTATTTATTTAAAAAAATTATAACCCGCCTCCTCCTGCCTAGGCAGCCCAGGGCAGCATACAATATAAAAGAAAATATAGCACATAAATATAATACAAGTAAATACAATTAAACACATAAAACTCCGAACGGGTCATAATCACATGTTAAAATGCCATTGATAACAATGTTCAATAATATTAACACATTTTGATACTGTAGCAAAGTAATATTAATGACAACATGTTAGTAAACTTCCAAACTTACCTAGCCTCTTAGGGTTATGCTTTGGACTTCAGAGATGCAACAGGTATACCCATGACTTTTCCAAAAGGGGGCAATTAATGCACAGTCAGATTCTCCTGGATAACAGTCTCTCTGCTCAGAGGAAGCCACTGTGAGAATTTCCACCAGTAAATTCCCCCAAGTGATTTGCCTTCAGACTTGCTAGTAAAACCTCAGCTGCTGCCACTTTAGTTTTTATGGAAAGACAAGCAGAGGCTTCAATGTTTGTGCCTGCACCCTGCTCCCCCACTCCTAACCAATAAACCCCCTCTGCATCTCCTAAATAACGACAGACCCTTGTTGTTTAACAGGTTTTCTTTGTTCCCACTTTTAACATTGCGTTTCCCATATTTACAAAGGATCAGAAACTTAAATATGTTAAACCCAACCTGAGTGAAATAGGCGAGGTTCAGTCCCATAAATAGGAGCCAGTAGGGTCAAGTTCATGGATGAACCTTGAAGACATTTAATACCTTTTCTTTCCCTTTCTCTCTTTTTCTTTCTCTCTTTTTCTTCTGCTAATTACTACTATTATTACTGCCTCTACTACCCCTTGTAGTAACAATACTATTGCTACCTGCTAATCCTCCTAACAATAACAGTAGCAGAATTACAACAATAATAGTACACTACACATTTGTGATTTCCTTACATTTTACTTTAAAAGTTGCCCCAGCAACTACAGTGGAGTAAATGTTCATGATGTGAATGAATGTTCAAGCTGAGGGGATCTCTACTACTACTACTACTAATAATAATAATAATAATAGTAAATGCACTACTCAGTCCCTGTGTATTAATGTTACTATTAGTAGTAATAACAACAACATTACCAATAATAACAACAATATCTTAAACTTGATTTGGTCTAACTTAAATCTGCTTTTGTGATCCAGTTCCTGGTTCTAAAATTCCCTGTGATGGAGGGTTTTACTACTAATAATAATAATTTAATAATATTCTTATTAAAAATATTTTTTTCTTTCACAGATAGCTTATACTCCCTACTCTGCTCCTGTGCATTATGCCTGTAGTATATATGTATGCAGCCAGTGCATACATATACAGATGTATACATACATATACATATGTGAATGTTTATCTACTAAACTATCTATTTATCCAGTGCAATCTTGAATCTATTCAAAATAAGACTTTTGCCATTGTCTTCAATGGAGACAGGATTACACCTATAGTGATTGTGGCCATTTTCAAACATGGTTCGTGGCCACAATCACTATAGGCCAGGGTGTCACGTCTGCTCCTGTGCTGCCAGATGTTTACCACAGACGGGAGCAGAAGATACCCTGGACCGTGGCAGGGCTAACACAGAATGTGTGCTGGGCTCCTGGCCAGCAAACATCCCGTGTTAAGCCCTGCCATGGTCTGGGGTAGGCATCCCCGGACTGTGGTGGAGTGGGCCACCACATCTGATGACCCGCTCCACCTAACCCCGGCCCATAGCCGGAGCAGTTCCAGGCGGGTGCAGCAGCCTGATAGGCCACCGAATCCACCCATCCATCAGGGAGGAGGCGGGACTGCACTGAGGAGCACAGGGGGCGGAGCCATGCGGACTCACATCTGCATGTCCCCCGCTCTCTCCCCAATCCCTCCCCAGCACCAGCCGCATGAATGTTTGTTCAGAGGCAGGGCTTACCCCTGCCTGGGGTGCGGGCTCTCACCCCAGGGTGGGTTTAAGCATGATGGGTGAAAAGTCCATCATGTTTAAAAATACCCAAAGTCTAGAGATATAGGTGTGCACACAGATAGAGCAGCAGTGTATTTATGCATATATGCATGTGCATATGTTGTGTGTTTCGATCTATATATCCATGCCTAGCTATTTCTATAAATGTATACCTATCTATCCATATCTTTAGACAGACACACAGAGAGAGATACCACGTCTATGGGTGAAAACAAATGAGATACCTTGGTTACTCCGGGGAAGGGCGGGGGACGGACACTGCAGCCACCATATTTTGGGCTGGAAAAGAGGGCAGTTCAAATGAGCAGCCCCACCCTGGGGTATCCAGTTGCGGGGGCTGCCATTGCAAGTCCCTCCATGTCATGGGTTGGTGGAGGAGCTGTCCATACAGGGCAGGACTCCTAGACCCCTGCTGCGCAGCAGGACTGGGGCCCCAGGAGGAGCTTCTGCCAAACAGCTGATGGGGGGGGGGGACAGAGGCGCGCACTCACCCCAGCCACCAAACAGCTGATCAGGGGGAACTAGAGGACTGTGATCACTCAGGCCACCAAACATCAGCTGTTTGGCAATACAGGTGGGTGTGCTCCTCCAGGCCCCCCAATTCAGCTGTTTAGTGGTCCAAGTGAGAACACTCCTCAAGTCTCTCCCCAATCAGCTGTTTGGTGGTCCAGGTGAGCGCACTCCTCCAGGTCCTACCAATCAGCTATTTGGCAGCTGGGTGAACGTGCTCCTCCAGCCCCAGCCCCACTGAATCAGCTGTTTGGCAGCTAGGGTGAGCATGCTCCTCCGGGGGGCCCCTGGTCAGTTGTTTGGCAGTCTGGGTGAGAGCACTCCAGCCGCCCCCCAATCAGCTGTTTGGCCTGGGTGAGCATGCTCCTCCAGTCCACACTGATCAACTGTTTGGTGGCTGGGCTAGTGCGCTTCTCTGGGTCCCCATATCAGCTGTTTGGTGGCCCTTCTCCAGGCCTGATCCTTGGACCTCACCTCGCAGTGGGTCTGAGTTTGGCGGCCTGCATGAACATGCTGCTTGACAGGGGCTGACAACAAATGAGACAGTAGCCCATATTAGCCTGCATTAGCCCAGGAGTCACCTGTTCATTAGTTCATGTGCTGCCAGATGTTCACCAACATCCTCCTCATGGTGGGCAGCCAGCTGCTATGGTATGTGTGGGTCAGAGGTGATTGTCAATGCAGCTCAGGTGAAGGCCTGACCATCCAGGCTAAAGTGGGCTAACTGTCACCTTCCCATTTGTTAGGCCCAGCCCAGAAGACCAAATAGCTGATGGAGGAGCTCCCTAGATCAGTTGTTTAGCACACACATCTGGCCCGGTCTCTGGGGCCTCCATCAGCTGTTTGGTGGCAGCTCTTCCCGGGGACCTGATCCTGCTGCACAGCAGGGTGTCCAGGCTTCCTGTCCTATATGGAAAGTTCTTTGGCCAACCCATGGCATGGAGGTACCTGTGACAGCAACCCCCACACCTGGGTTACTCAGGGTGGGGCTGTTTGTGTGGACTGCCCTCCCTGCTGACTTAAGGAGTGATGGCTGCCTTGCCCCATCTCATTTGTTTTCACCCAGGAGGGCTCATGTTAGCCTGGATTAACCTGGCTGGGCAAGCCTTAGCCCACACCATGTTGCCAGCCTTCTCCAGATGAGGCGTCCGGTAGCAGCCAGCCACCCGCCCTGAGGCAGAAGTGGGAAAACATGTGGTAGCCACTGAACTAATGAACTGGTGACTCGTGGGCTACTGTCTCATTTGTTTTCACCTTATCTATTACCTACATAAATATGAGAGAGAGAGAGAGAGAGAGAGCGCTTGTATATGTGTGAATGCATGTGCATGTGTGAGTGATGATCAGGGTTCCTAATTTTCTGCAACAAAAAGTTGGAAATTCTCTGATTAAGAAACCTGAAATTTCTGCTTTTGTGGGATTAAATGTAAATGCTCGTTGACTTTCCCTTACCATAATATATATGAGTTAGAACACCACATTTTATCGTAATATTTTCATTTTAATGCAATTTTGCAGCGTCCCACCAACAGTCTAAAAATACAAATGGAGGTCTGTGGCACCCCTCCAAATGCAGAGCCCCTCCCCCCTCACAGCACATGCCTTTAGGTTGCTTCTCCGCCACTGCCCTATGCGCCTCCTCCCAGCCTGGTCCCAGACTGCTCTGCCAACCAAAAGGGGGACCATATAGAGGATGGCACTTGGGGAAGCTGCTATGGGCCCAGTTAGGCCCCCTCCTGTTCCTTCCTCCCCAGGTCCAGAAAACCTGACCACCCCAATTCATAGTTCCTCTGCCCCCCCAACCCACAGGTCTGTGGCACCCCTCCAAATGCAGAGTCGCTGCCCCTTCACAGCACATGCCTTCAGATTGCTTCCCCTCAGCTCCACTCTGCATCCTCACTGCCCTGCGCTTGCTGTATCCTCCTCTTAAACCTGTACGGTTTTTACCATTTGGCATTTTCTGTGAAACTCTCTGGGAAAAGGCAAAATCTTTTTCTCTGGAAAAAAATCTCTGGTTTTCCGTTGCAAAGATAAAACTAGGAACCCTGGTGATGATTTATTGATAGATAGATAGATATGATATGAGTGCTTCTTACATTCAGTGGCTTCTCAAACAAGGAGGAATGCTAGGTGTCCTAACGCTCTCTCTTGCTCCCCCACTTGCCCATGCTGAGTCTGACACTCAGTAGGAATGGAGAGGGGGGACGGGCAGCCGTCTACGCTGCGGGTGAAGATGATGAGCTAAGGGGAAGCAGGGAGGGGGAAAGTGAGCAAATGGCTTCAGCTCCTGATACTGAGGCTCCCTATGGGGATGCTGAACAAGGAATAAATCAGCCCTTAACTTTAACCTCTTGGGGGCCGCCCCCCCTTAAGTCATGGTGACCTTAACTCTGAGCATTTCCCCCGAAGTAATTAAGCCAGGAGCTGTCAGGCTACCACAAACCTTGCAGAAATTGGGCTCTAAAAGAGCGCCTGCTGGTTAGAAGAGCTAGAGCGCCACCTTCTGTTTGTTAGTGTTCATGGACTCGGAGGTCAATTTCCCCCTTTTCCTGTCGGTTAGCGTAAAACACGTGGTTGTGTTTTCATCTGTGCAACGCATCGGATTGGGTGGCGGGGAGGGTTGTTCCCGTGTGCATCCCTACAGAAAAATAATAGAAACCTTCTCCACATTGGGAGGGGGGAGTGTAAAGAGTATACATTTTCTCAGAAAGAGTGGGATGCATTGTAGGTACACTAGGATGATAAAGCCATAGGAGGAAGGCTGAAAGAACTGGGTATGTTCAGCCTAGGGGAACGGAAGAGGAGGACATGATAGTGATATGCAAACATCTAAAAAGGATGCCACAAGAAAAATGGTGAACATTCGTTTCCTAATATCACACACGGAAGAACAAGCAAAAATGGGCTTAAATTGCAGCAAGGTAGATTTCTGTTCAATATTAAGAAAAGTTTCCTATCTGTAAGAACTGCTGGACAACGGAGTAAGTTGCCCAGGGAAGTTGTGGAATCTCCTTCCTTGGGTGTTTTCAAAACCTGACTGGATAAGCATTTGTCTGCGTTGCTGTAGCAAGGGGATTCCACTAGCTGATCTCTGAGGTCCCTTCCAACCCTACAATTCTATTATTCTAAACATACACAGAGCATCAAATGCACAACACATCGAAACAAATACACCAGTGCCAAATACACACACATTCTCGAAAGCACATACATGCAGTCAAATGCACACACGGCAATGCACATACAGCATCAAATATGCACAGTCAATACACACACACACAGTGTCAAAACATACAAATACAGTCACATATACACAGAATCACTCACATTCACTTTCCAGAGTCCCAATACACAGAAACGCATGCAGCATACACACAAGCATGTAGGCAGACATATAGACATATACACAGAGAAGCATACACTCACACATATGAGACAGTCACACATGTATGCACGTAAATACTTCACACACATACACAAACACACACTCATATACATGCACTTCAGAGAGTCCCATACACAGAATGTCGCTGTGTATGGGACTCTCTGAAGTGCATGTATATGAGTGTGTGTTTGTGTGTATTTTGTGTGCTTGTGTATGTGTGCGAAGTATTTATGTGTATACATGTGTGACTGTCTCATATGTGTGAGTGTATGCTTCTGTGTGTGTGTGTGTGTGTATATGTCACACAAATACATGCAACATATGCACAAATACACACACAAATACAAATACTTAAACCCACACCCAGACACACCCACAAACACAGAGAGGAAAATACACACAAATCTATGCAACGAGAGTCTGTCACATGCATGTACACATAAATGTGCTCATGTATATACACAAAGTTAAATGTACACATGTACACATAAACTTCATGGAAGCCTGTACACAGACACTTGTTCACACAGACGCACAGCCAGATGTATACAGAATAATACACACAAACACATGTGCATGCAGTCACACACATATACACATGAATGCACACACCTTATCCAAACACATAAAGTCATAGTCACATGCTTACACTTAGGCCCTTTTCACATGGATCCCCCCCCCCCCTTGCCCACGTGTGCAGGTGGAGGGGGCATCCATTTGAATGCCGTGGTGGGTGCGGGGGGATGGGTGGGCATCCATGTGCATGCCACAGCCGGTGGGTGGGGATATGTGCGTGCTCCCGCATTCCACTCACCTCCACCCATCACCCATGCACGGAGCAATGAGTGTCAATGCCAGATGCACTGTGCATGGAGATGGGTGGAGGTCCATGGGAATGTACTCCCACCCACCGCCCACCCACCCACCCATCCCCCCCCCCCCCCCCCCCCCCCCCCCTCNCACTCTCTACCCACCCACCCACTATACATGTTGCAGAGAAGCAGTGTTGCCCTATGGGTGCCCTGTAACATGTATAGTGGGTGGGAGGTGGTTGGGGAGTATCTTGTCTGAAAACACCCATAGAGACACATGCACACACAGCCAGACACATCTATACGCAAACAGAAAATCACACACACAAATACACATGTGCACATTCAAAAGGAGGGAGGAAGTCTCACACATACATATGCACATGTGCACACATCTGACAGAGTTTGTATTTATGTCTATACACCAAGACATAAATACACACAAACACACACTCAAGACACATGCACATGCAATCACATCCCCCTACACATGCACTCACAAATACATGCAAACACACATTATGCCTACAGAGTTAACTGGAATTTTAAGTTCATTTGCCAAGGGATAAACAGACAAGCCAAATTATTTTGAATCCAGTAGCAGAAATATTAGAACACGGTCTATCCTGCGTCTAGATTCTCTTCTCAGTTACACACTGGTGCAAGCCTGGAGTAACCCTATTGATTTATAGCTGGAAGATTTCAGGATTTAATATCTGGTTCATAATCCACCATTTTTCCTTCTGCAGAATAGCAGGAGATATTGGGTAAAAACAGACGTGACAGCATCCCATTGTAGCCCAGTTTGACCCACTTCGCACCAGACCTCACCTGCACATTTGTGCAGATGCTGCCAGATGGTGGCCCTGGATTGCCCCAGGCCATGTTGGCAGCTAGCCTGGGATCTCAACCCTGGACAATGTCCAGGTCACAGCCTGGGCTAAGGTTCACATGATTGGGTCAAAGTAGGCCACAGCAGGCTATCACATCTACTGTGGCCCGGCAGGCAGAGCCTGAATCAGGGTCACCAATGGTCAGCTACCATGACTGGCTGCCATTGGCTGCCATGGCTGCCCATCATGGGGGTGGGGCAGGGCGCTGAACACAGCATGGGAGTGGGGCCAGCCAGCCACATGTTTGTGCATCTCCCCACCATCCCTGGTGGCCCAGCCATGGGCACATTTGTTGTGTGGCTCAACCAGGTCTGAATCATGTCCGCTGCGGCTTCCTGACCCAGTCCAAGTCAGTCCATGGCTGGCCATCATGTCTGTTTCCAATCATTGATTTTTTTCCTGGTATAATTGACCAGGGCTGGCAATATCCTGACTCCGCTGAATTCAGTGACAGTTCTCCTACTTCTCATTAGAGCTGGGATATTTTTTTTACTGTATAACTGACACTCCATGATTCCTGTGCAGGATAATTTTGCAAGCTTAGAGTGTCTTACTGATTTGCAATACTGCAACCCAGCAGGGGAAAAATAAGCAAAGCAACTAGGAAAGAAAACGTTATTACTAAGGTCATTAATAGCATAGAGATATGATGGTGATGGCGATCAATTTGTACAATTACCAGGTCAAATATATTTCAGATAGAGGACCAAAAAGCCAGGATCTTGGTCAGGATTGGATCACTTAACTTTTATCTTTGGAAAGTCCAGCTTCTTTTTAGACATGATCTCTTCTATTTAAATAATAATAATAATTATTATTATTATTATTAATAATAATAATAATAATCAGAGGAAATCTGACTTCACACCAGTCTTTTCTTTTGCCTCTTCAGTTTCTTATGTCAGATTGTAATCTTGCATTTTCAATTTCCCATGTTCTCTCACACACTTTAAAAGCTGCCTTCTATTGCTCTTCTGGTCACTGCTAGGTATCCCATAATGCTGTGCGCTCTGCACTGACTTCTATGCTGCAGATGGGGGTGTTTTTAAATGAGATGCTACCTCGCATGGCCACCCAGGAGCCACTCATCTGACCGCTTGTGTGAAGATGAAGCAGGGGAATGTGTGCTCCCATGAGCTATGCAGCATCCACTCATGGCCTCTCACAGAGCACTGCTGAGAAATCCAGAGTGCTCCGTGTGGGGCAAGCCAAATGGATGTGCGGCAATCCCCTGTCCATATCAACTGGGGCAGTCAGCCACACCAGCAGACAGATTCACCACTCATAGGCACTGTGGGTGGGGGACACAGCCTTTGCAAGTCACAGGTTATGCCTGGGACATGTCAATTGGAAAGGCCAGCCTGGCTCTCTTACCTCTCCCCCATGATCCATGGCAGGGGGAGTGTGTGGCAGCTGCCATGGTGACCACACTGGAAGCCACCTTTAGAATCACTCCCCACACACTCCACCTGAGTGGGTGCTCCACAGTTGTGCCACTCCATGACCACAGACCACCCCAACCCCAAGCCTTGCACCTGCTCATTTAAAAACAACCAGACTGACAGCAGGATTGATCCCTTCACACCATAAAAAAAATGTGCATGAAGGATTTAAGGATGACTGATAAACCTTGCTTTCCAGGTTAAACTTTTTGGAATAAAAGCACATCCCAAGGCCTAACCCTTTCCACATATTTAAAAAACAAACAAACAAGCAAAAAAATACGGGGGTGGTGGTGGTACTTTTTCGAATTAGCCTCTGGTGTGAATGCAGCATAGTTTTGGGGTGCACTTTGGGAGAAGAACACAGAACTTCTGTGTATCCCAATTGTTAGCCCCATTGATACACAAAGACACATATACCAATTCAGGCACACAAAGTAACATATAAATTACATGCACATGCATGTATTCAAAGAGAGACACTCGCACGTGAGTATACACAAACTCACATACCCAGACACATGCATATATACACACGTGCAATGTCACTCATCCTCCAAACACTCGTGTTTCCCACCCCCTCCCCTAAGTGGCCCAAGGGTAATTTCAGACGTGCACCGGTCACGTCCATTTTGGATCCTGGTCAGGAATTATTCCGGCCGTCCTTTAGACATGCCGGCTGATTCCTACAGGGGATCGGGGAGGGGCAGAGCTGTGCAGCGCGACGTGCAGCTGCACAGTCCCACTCCCCCGCACTCCTCTGGCCGCCTGCCCTGTGGGAGACGGGCAGACGCAGTGGCCAAGTAACAGGCATTACTTTCTGCCGATTCCGGACTGTGGTCCAGCTAACCATGGTTCTGGACCTCCGGGCGGCCGGAGGTCCATAACCATGGTCAATGTGTTTCCCACTCGATGTTCACTGTGGTGAACATCTGGCGGAATTCACTACAGATGTTACGGTACTGCGGCCACCACAGGGGGTTCACTGTAGTTGACCGTGGTATCTTAACGTCTAAATTACCCCAAGTCACAACATAGGCAATAATTTAATCAACAAAAGGATCGCTTCATGCCCCTCCCCCATGCCACTCATTAAAGTTTTATTTAGGCTCCTTGCCGAAATGCAACACTTACTTTCTTTCTTTCTTTCTTTCTTTCTTCTGGCACGGAAACCTTTATCAAGCTTAACTGTGGGTGATTTCAGACGTTATGCGGTCCCGATTCACTACAGTGGATTCCCGACGGGGGTGAACCAAACCACCACCACCCCTGGTCAAAAAAAGCCCCGAACAGATGTGATGGGACCGGGACCACGGCAGGGAATCGGGCCGCCAGATCATGGCCCGGGGCAGCGCAACAGACGCTGCGCCGAGCCCAGGCCAGGCCGTGGTCAAAGCATCCAGAAGGCGATGGAGCGGCTTGTCCCGGCTGCTGCTGTGTGCCCTTTAAATCTCCCTCCCCGGCCTGTGTTGTTGCTGGTTGCCTGACAGTGATGCTGCGTGCTTTGTCCCCGGCTGGGAATCATTTTCTTTGATTCTGGCCGGTAGTTGCCGGCCAGACATTACTTTTTGTTGGCTCCCGTCGGGAATCTCTTTGACCACGTTTTCGGAGATGGTCCGGGGGGAGCTCCGGAAGCGGGGTTGATTTTGACCCCATGTGGGTATTGACCATGGTGAACATCTGGCGCCCACGAAATAGACGTTCTGGGCGCTTTGGCCCCACCGCAGGATTGACCATGGTTCACTGTGGTTGAGCGTGATCTCGTAACATCTGAAAATACCCAGAGTGTATATATTTGGGGGGGGGGGGGGGGTGCGGGAATCCAAAACCCTGCAGGTGGGTCCTAGATCTGCAGCCCCAATTAATAGCAACCTGGGTGGAGAAACAAACATATGAACTAAAATGAGCTGCTTGCTGTAATTTGTGCAATAAAAATGGATCGGGGGCAGGTCACGCGAGGGTTTGTGTCCTTTAATATTTATCAACTTGTCCGTGTAGGAGATGGCAGTTAAGGCAGTTCTGTCTAATCTATCTATCCTGGGAAGCTCTGCACAAGAGATTTCTTTGGCACATTACTTGTGTATTGTATAATACACACACACACACACACCATGTGCATCGCCCCCTAAGAGCAAGGATTTATGCATTTCATAATAACTGAAACACGCTCTCTACTGTGAACAAGAGGTTTCCTTAGAATAATGACTTGATTCTTCCACAGCAGATACACAGCCAGTATACTGCCTCCCAAAAGAGCATGGATTTTTATATTTTATAATACTATATGCAGAAACTCGGGGTGTGTGTGTGTGTTAGTTAAAGTTTTTTCTTTAAGACAAGGGTTGTATTATTCCATAACAAAGCGGGCACACACACATATATTGCATGTATACCATGGGCCCCTCAACAGCAAAGATTTGTATATTCTACGCACAAACACCCTCTGTGTAGGGGAGATTTCCTTCGAACAAAGGTTGTTTATTTCAAAACAGACGCACACATATTTTGTCTGTATACCATGAGTCCTAAGATCAAGGATTTGTATATTTCATAGTAACAATTCACAAACTTTTGGGTTATAAGAAACTGGCCATGTGAGCTTCCATGGAACTCCTTCGGAGTAAGTGGATTGCGGTCGGAGTGTCTCAACCCTTGAAATAGAAGTTTGCTTTTTTATTCCCCCTCCTCCCCCCCGCCCCCTTATTACCCTTCTTGTGGACGGGACAGAAAAATCTGCACAAGAAAATGCAAGGTAGAGAAAACGTCAAGAAAAGAAAAAGAAAAAAGAGAGAGAGAGAGAGAGAGAGAGAGAGCCCGCCTGAAATTCTTGTAAAAAAGTCTTGGGAGAAAGGAAAGGACGTTAAAACAAAATATTTTTCCAGGTATAATGCCCCCTCCCCCTCACAGCAAAGAAACGGCTTCATGTCTCCCTCTTTCCAAGGCTGCTGGAGGTGACTTGCCATTGAACTTGAAGCCCACAAAAGGCCTGACCTCGTTGTTTACTAGGCCCTGGGAGGTCCCCGCAACCCGAGTTTAAAAATGCTTTAAAAACAAATAGCTTAAGTGGCAACTAAAACACAAGAGTTGAGAGATTAGGGGGGGCAGGGAGTCAGATCTACGATCAGATCTTGCAACAAACAGGGCTGAGAGGAGCAAAACGAACAAATTGAGGAGAAGGGGAGGGGGGGGGGGAACACGGAAGAAGTTATTTCCCCTGCAGGGGGTAAAATGGAAGGAGGTTTTGGAAAAGAGAAGCCTACAGCTTTCGTGGGAAATCAGACCAGTCTGGGAGATCATCTCACTGTGCATCTGGTACAAAACTATGTAATGTGGACTGACAAGGGGGCAATACATCCCCAAGATAAAGGGATGGTCCCCCCCCCCCTTAAACTCTCCCTATAGCCACAAATCTCCCCTCCCTCCTCCATACCCATGACTTATGGAATGGTTTATCGACATTGATACAAGCTCGACCTGAGGCAGTTACTCAGTTTCTGGTAAACAATTCAAGTTTGCATTTTCCAGCAATGTTGGCTGACCTCAGTGGTTTGTGTTATTGGTCACGAGGCAAAGAAAGTTGGGAATCAAAGCATTCTTGAAAATCCAAACACAAAATCTGGCTAAATTCTGGATTTTTCAAAGCAGATATAAAACAGCCTTCAGCTGAATCTGGTTCGACAAAAACTCCTTCAATTTCCAAATAAATAAAACCAGTTTGATTGTGATATTTTTCCGGGGTAAGACACTATATTTTTCATTCCTATAGGAAACTCTTTGTAGTTCCCGCATCACACACGTTTTATCTAATGGGCGGCGGCGGGCGGCGGGGGAGGGGGTTGGGAAACGGCAATCAGATAAATACAATCAGCTGCATGAAAATGCATTGCTTTTTAAAAAATTGTCACCGTTCATGAAAATTAAAGATGCAAAAATCTTTGAATTCATAAAATAATAAGCCAGATGTACGAAACACAAACCAAAAAGGTTAGCCACTGAGATATTTAAGCAGAAAGGTAAATGTGGAAAGCAGAAATTTCATTTTGAAAAGCAAAATTAATACTAAAATAATTTAAATTTGTCAACAGAAAGTTCTTAAAATGTGCGGGTATGTATGAATACACACACATTTAAAATACTAATTGTATAGGTATTTTAAATATGTGTGTGCGTGTGTACATGGATATCTATGTACAAATAGATGAACAGATGAATAGCTCTGAGATATATATATCTCAGACCTATTCATCTGTTCATCTTTGTACATATATTTGTAAAATATATAGAATATATATATCTATATCTATATAATAGCTATTCATCTGTTCATCTATTTGTACATAGATATCCAGTACAAATATATATTTCTAGATAAAAAGATATATAGATATATAGAGAGAGATACAGATGAGAATTCTAAAATAATTGAAATACTCTGATAACACACACATCCTCTCTCTCCACACACACACACACACGTGTGTGTATACAGAGAGAGAGAGGAGAGAGAGAGAGAAATAATGTATAAAATAGAGAGAGATGTATACAAATATCTATATTTAGATATCTGCATCTCTATATAATTTGTGTGTGTGTGTGTGTGTGTGTGTGTGTGTGTGTGTGTGCGCGCGCATACAGAGCATTTTCTAGCCCTATGGAATATGTATAGTGCTAGGAGTGCATAAATATTTTTCCGTTTACCTAGCTTAACTATACAGAGATAATATAGGCACACCTGTATTGTGTATGTGTTCATATATGCATTTGTGTATGTGTACACATGTATCTGTATAAACATACCTGTACATCTTGTAGCTAGTGTGCGTGTGTTATAGAAATAAACTCACCCGTACACTATATCTACATCTATATTTCTCTTTGTCTATCTAAATAATTGTGCATATGTATATAGACATTTAATGTTCTTTCTGTTCACGATATTCACATTATTTTAGTAAGAAGTTCGTTGTCGTAGCTATAGATATCTGTCTCTCTGTTCATTTACTGCTTATACTTATAAGTTTAACCCTCAATTTTTAAAACGATCTTTCCTAATTTCTACTTTGAACCAGTCTTTGAAACTCTTAAAAGCTGGGGTATCTCTGATTGCTTTTAAAGATTTCCAGATCCTAGAAAAAACCCTGCATTTCCTTGGCACGCATCTCTGTTTCCAATTGCCGTCCATTTTCTATACAGACACCCACCCAATCACATATACACAGCAACAAAATCAAGAATTTGTGTATTTGTATGGGAATCCAATTCATTTACCATCGATAGCAGCGGTTTTGCTATTCGGATTACTGTAGACCACAATATAGCCATGACGACTACTAGCAACGCTCTGGCAGTCTCTATCATTAATCTCGCAGGAATCGTTTTGGAGTGGTATCCTCGAGGCACCTCTTGGTTCTGGTTGAGATGAATTTCCGGTGTTTCCAGAATTTGCACAGATTCTTGTTTGTTTCGAAAGATGCAACCATTTCCTGTGCCTCGCTTTCATGAAGAGTGTGGCACGAGGACACAGTCCTGGTAGTGACTTCAATGGCGACAGGCAAGAAAATGACAAGAAGACAAAAACGATCACACAGCTCCTCGCACACACAGATCTACACACGGGGAGCGATTACACAAAAAAAGTCATATATACACACACATACCTTCCTCGACATATACACATAAAAACACAGATCTACACACACACACACACACCATCCATCATTCCCACACACAGAAATACATCCACACACAAATCTACACACATGTATCCTCTGCACGTACACACAGCATATGCACACTTCACACACACACTTCCACCATATCCCGCCACATACATATCCTCCTTTACACACACACACACACACACACGGGATCTTTAAAATGCCCCTTTCCTAGAAGCCCCTTGCTGTGTGGCTTTCCTATGTCTGAAAGACTAAATTAAATAAAAATAAAAATAAAACAGGGATCAGTTGAAGTGTAGGGATCCGGGATGTGCGACATACCCCATAACCTGGGCACATGGTTTTACTATTTATTAGGACGAAATCGTGAGGCACGAGGAAGCCAATGGCAAAAATCACATGGGCTGCAGTGAAGTCGGGATTTTGTTGTACCCTGTAAAGCCAGTATGCTGGCTAGACACACACTGGCCTCCCTTCAGCGCCACACCCCCATGGGTATTGAGCGCATTTTGCAAAATCAAGCTGGCTACTATGGGCAAATCTCCACCCACGCTCTGTTTTGGAATTTGTATGGTGGGGGTTGGACAGGAAAGACTCAGACTTGTGCTTCTAATGCACCCCCAAAATTCCATCAGCTTCATGGTGAGAATGGGGCCCCCAGGATAGGATTTAAATCCGCGGTCTGGCAATGAGCATTCACTGCTCTTTCTTGTACACAGGCCCATGGTAAAAAGTTGCTTTCCCGTGGAAGTGTCCCTCGTATGTGTGTGTGTACATGCATGTCTACATCTCTCTTTTTCTCTCTCTCGCTGTAGACATACATGCATACACACACGGGGCGGGGCGGGGCGGGGGGAGAGAGATTGAGAGAGATAGAGAGAGAGAGATTGCCCTGTTGGTCTCAAGTCTTTCCCAGCATTTCGCCAGTGCTGACGCCTTCGGAGCCTCCCCTCCCCTCCCCCACATTTTAAGGCTCTCTCTTTTGTTCAAGTTCAAGCCCAACAGCACAATTAGGGCTGGGTTGTTTGGTCGACCAAGGTTTTTGTCATTGAACTTGAGCCTCAGGTTGTAAACATTCTTTGGCCTCCGCAAGCATCTTCAGAGGATGTTATTAACGAACACTAGTGATTCATGTGAGGGGGGGAGGTAGGGGTGTGTGTGTGTGTGTGTGTGTGTGAGAGAGAGAGAGAGAGAGAGAGAGAGAGAGAGAGAGAGAGAGAGACTTAATCCTTTTTTCCAAGACATATCAGAACCACACTCAGCAGAAATCAAAGGTATTTCTTACTTTATGTCATTTAACAAATATAGAGAGAGATTTACAAAGGTAGATGAGATCAAAACAAGTATCGTAGTAGCGTTCTCTAACAGTATCCTAAAAACATATTTCTGGTCTTCTTATTGTTTTAAAGCATCCCTTAAAGTTTGGTTTGGGATGCTACCAAATGTATTTAAATTTTTTAGCTAAATTGAAATGAGTCTAAAATATCTCAGCTTTTTTGAATAACCGAAAGTTGCATTCTACAGAAGGGTAGAAAACCTCAATTAATTTTATGAAATGTTTGGTTCTTAACCACACTGGTTGTAGGAACAGAAAGGAGTCCAAGAAAATAATAATTGCATTACCGCAAAAGGCATCCTTCTTATAAATTATACTCTGTACTGGAAATCAAATACTTTCCTGGTACTTTTCATTTTTCATGCGTCATACTGCAGGTTACAGTTTCTTGAAATTGACTAACCACGCAGATTTCAGAGAGATGGCTGTTAATTAACATTCGGTCCCTTTTCGTTCTCACTGCAGGCAGTCGTGGACTGAATATAAATTTGCAACGTAAAATAGTATTCTGTGGTGCATCTGTTAGCACGAAAAGAGGCTGCAGGGACGATTTATCTGAAATAAAATGGACGGTATTTTCAATCATTAATAACTGTTTTTTTAAAAAACGAATCGCATAATTTTAACTAAATCTCTCGAATGCAAAATTAATTAAACAAGAATATTGAAAAATCGAGACTGTCGGCTATTATCTTTACTGGATGGTAAAATTAAGTAGAATTATATAAGACAAGATCCTAGAGTCCTTATTTAAGAAAAACCTCCAATTGAAATCTCCGGATACTTTGAAGCTTTAGCTTCAAAGTTTAGGTAGTGCTGAAGCTCTGCCAAAGTTTAGGTAGTGCTGAAGCTCGGGAGTGTTTTGAATGTATTGTGCCACCCCTATGTGCCCAGTAAGAGGTACTGGTTTTAGTCCAAATCTATTTCTAAAATGCATTATAGTTAAGGGACCTGAACTCAGAACTTTAAAAATTATTCTCGCTATTAGATTTATTTTTCATACAAGGGATCAGAGCTAACAAGAATCCAATTTATTCCTTCTGCAGTGAAAGTTGTCCCTTAATACAGACAATAATAACTTTATTGTTAGTTCAAAGAGCAGAATAACATTTTCCTCTTGTTGAAGATGCAAGCAAAATGCTGATTTTCCTCCCAGCAGTGATCTAATTATATTATTGGACTAGATGACTTCTGAGGTCCTTTCCAATTCTAACATTTTATAATTCTATAATTCTATTTTATAATTGCACTTAGAATTTTAAGTATATTTAAGTCACTGCTGAAAACAAAATCATCCTTTGCCTTCAAAATTTTAAAAGCAGTGACCTAACTCATTATTATAAATTTGATTATTAAAAATAAATTTTATCTAATTTGTCACTGTAAATAGAAGAAACTCTAAAAATGCAAAGAAGAAAATAAATTTTATTTTAAAAATATTTTATTTCCTGATTCTCTCATTTTATATCACTCACCACTTTTAATAATTTCTATTTTAAGGGTTTTTTTACTTTTTCTTTTTCTTTTCCTATGATCTATGCCTACAAACCACTCCTTTCAATAGATTTGACTTTTTAATATAAGGAAGAGAAAGAAAAAAACCCACAACCTGCATAGGAAGAGAAGGGTTAAACGTAAAATGGACGAATGATTTGTTTTTATAAGACTTTATATCATCAGCTATTATGGCTCTGCATGGTGACATGCATATTAAATAATTCATTGTGATGATTACAACAGTTAGGTTAATTTCCCAACCATATGAGGCAAAATTGGTTGCCCTGTTATGTTTATTTCAAACAAATTCTTAGATAACAATATAATTATTGTGCTTGTTCATTTGTGGGTTTTTTTTAAAGGATCATTACTACATGCCTAAGAAGATCCAATAAGAGACCTTAATTATTTTTGAAATCATGTGATAAATAAGACATTCCCTAGATAAGAATTATCTGGAGGAACTGAGAACAGAGAAAAAAGTATCTATCAAAACATGGTGGAACAATGTTGTGTCCACTACCTGCTCACAGCCAATCAGAAAGCAGCATTTGTGCCTATTGTTCCAAATCATAGCATCAGCAAACCACATCCCAGCTCTCCTGAGGGCAGGGACTTGTCCCTAATCAAGACTCTTGCAGGCAAATTACTTTGCTATATAAATAAACAAACAAATACTACAACTTCTTCTGCTACTACTGCTGCTGCTGCTGCTGCTACTATCACCACCATCAATCATCAATCATCATCATCATCAAGTATGTCACCTTTGCAGCACAGCTAACTACAACTAAGATAATGGTTTCCAAGATTTTTACCTGCCTGAGCCCATTTTAAGACTTAAATATAATTCTGTAACTACAAGAACCAGGGTCAGCTTTAGGCAGGGGCCCCAGGACTCACATTTTCCTCCACTTCCAGGGCCCCCACAAGATCCTTCAGATGCTCTTTAGAGAGCTAAAACCACTTGGTTGTGTTAAAATAGCTGCCAAGGGCAAGCCAAAATCCCAATACTTCTCCTCTTTAAAGGATTAAAGGGTTACGGTCATATTAAAGGGGCCATGGGGGCACCACATTTTACTTTTGCCCTTGGCCCAGCAAATTCTAAGGTCAGTCCTGGTAACAATGGTAACAAATGTGACTGCAGCCTGGTTAGCCCCGTGGCCCACTTTGGCCCCGGGCCACTCTCACATTTGTTGGAGCCCTGCCAAATGTTTGACTGGATTTCTCCCGGGCGTGTTAGCAGCTAGCCTGGGCTGTGATGGCTACCATCTGCTTGATAAGACCACTGGGGCCCGGTCTACATCTGGTCTGCCATGGCCAGCTGCCATGGCTGCCCATAATTGGGGGGGGGGGCACTGGGCCCAGCTGCACATTTGTACAGCTCCCTGCCCGCCCCAGTGGGCCATGTAAACATTTGTTCCATGGTCAGACCCGATCCTGACAGTGTCTGCTGTGGCCTCCCCTCCAGATCTGGACTGGGTTGCCACAGTGGCATTGTCACTTGTATTTACACTCAGTGGCATCATGCAGAGTATATCAAAGAGCAGTCAGGATCATGACCCTTCCATCTGAAGATGGCAGAACCCTCCCTGTTTGAGGTCCCAATCCACAGTTTGGAAACCCCAGAGCTAATCTTGTACAACCCTTAGTAATGTTCCTGTGTGTAGTCAGAAGGCACAAGTACATCTACAAGGTCCCAAGAGTAGTGCATTTTGGAAGAAAAGAAAAAAATATCCAGATACTGTAATGAGAAAGCCCAAATTCTGTTAGTGGAAAGTCCATGTACCATGAGCAGAATAAATTCTTAGAAATGAACAAAATTATGCAAATGATTTATTTTTGAAAGCACATGAGTTTTTCCCAGCATGCCATTTCATCACTTTGGAAAACTACATTTTTTAACATTTCTTTTTTAAAAGCTTCACAAAATACCACACAGACCAAGAGCACCACCTCAACATTTTCCTGGGAGTACAGGGTGTGTGGCCATGTCAAATAGGGATGGGTCAAAGAGGCTTTTCTACCCCTTTATGGCATGGCCCCAATCCTTTGGACCACCATGATGTCACAATCTGCCAAAGGAGGTGACAGGTGTGACCACATCAGAAAGGAGTAGAAAAGTGCCTTTGCTCTTCCCCTTTTCTGAGCTGGCTGTGTTTGTTATAGAGTGTTGTGATGTCCCAGCATTCCAAAGGGGTGGAGGCACACGAAGGATTAGGGTGCTAGTGCCCTCTCTTGTCCCCTTTCCAGGTTCCATGACACAGACCTCTCATAGGGGGGTCCTCTTTAGTGGAGGCTCATTGACTGTTCCTCTTTAGCAACTGTGGCAGGAGGTCATATGACTCTGAAACACATGCTGTCACCGGATATAGTCAACACTCTATTGACTAACTTACAGTGCTGGAGGGGGAATTACTCATTCTTTCAGTGAGCTGCATTTGACCTATGGGCCAAAGGTTCCGCACCCTGGGCGGCTCTCCACAAGGAGGGGAACCCCTGAGCCCATGGACTCCATTTGGTTTTTAATTGGCTCCTTTCCGATTCCTGGATGTGGTGCTCAGATCTAACACCTACCCTAGAGTGCTGAAGAAGCATGTTCAGGAGGAATGCAATAGAAAAGAGGGTGTGTCTTCATGGGTAGAGGCTAGATCCACAGACCAGATCCACAATTTGGATGCTCTTTCCCCTTTCCTGCACATTCTGCAGATCCTTCTACATCATGCCCTGTAAATTCTTCCTTCCTCAAATAATGCTTCTGTTTTGGCCCTGAAATAGCATGGAGTCTCTAGATTAAGCACAAATAGGAAATTAAAAAATGTTGGGTGATGTAGGTCAATATCTCTCTGGGTAATTTCAGATGTGATGGGCCCAGAGGCCTGCCACGCTGAACCCTGGACTGGGTTCCATCTCGTATCCCAGTCCGTGATCAGGTCATCCGTCCTATAGATGTGCCGGCCTGATCTCTACCGTGGATCGGGGAGAGGGAGGGGCTGCGCAGCATGACGTGTGGCCACACAGCCCCGCCCCCCTGTGCTCCCGGACACCCACCCACGGGGAGACGGGACGGTGTAGTGACCAATGAGGCTGCTGCGCCCGATCCCATATCGTGGTTTGGGGCACGATTCCAGAACAGGGCAAGGTAACAGACATTACTTTTGTCCCTTTCTGGATCGTGGCCAATCTAACCATGGTTCTGGACCTTGGGCCAGCCGGAGGTCCAGAACCGTGGTTACCTTTGATCCCTGCCAGAAATTCACCATGGTGAACATCTGGCGGGGATCAAACAGACGTTAGCGCGATCGCTGCCACCACAGGGAATCCACTGGGATTCTCTGTGGTGAGCAGTGATTTTGTAATGTCTGAAATTACCCTGTGTATCTTTTGGTGCAGCCTCACTGGTTATTTTTTTTAATTGCCAATGTAGCCTCCTGGTCAAAAAAGGGTTTCCCACCCCTGGTCAAAAATTCTTCTTCAAGCCAATGAGTGTTTTCAAATGTGATGGTAGCCCACATTTCCATGCTTTGGCCCATGTAGAATTGCAGGCTACTGTCATGCTTGAATGCACTGCCAGATGATAGCCCGGGCTGTTCCCCAGGCAGGGCAGTGTCGATGCTTAGCCCGGGCTGTGACTCGGGAACATCCCCAGGTCACGGCTAAGCACCAACACCGTCCAGGGAACAGCTGCCTGACCGGGTGTAAAGCATGTTGTTACAAATGAACGACTGATTTACTCAACCCAGTTGGGGTTCCCCCTGGTGCTGGGTGCCATGGCGGCCACCATAGCTGCCTGTCAGCTGGGTGTGTGTCTGTGTGCTGGGCACAGCATGGGGTGGGGACACAGACGCATGGCAGTGCATCTCCTCACCCTCTCCCCGGTCCAGACGCCATCACATTTGTTCAGTGGCCAGGCTGAGTCCCTGTCAGAGTGACGGCTCCCACCACTGCCCTGAGAAGTCTGTGGCAGCAGTGGGAGTCATCACATCTGAAAACACCCTATAACTTATTTAGTTGAGACTCTCCCATCATTTAATCCTGATTAGATCAGGAAAAATACATCAATGTCACAGAAACAGTTTCCATTTCCTAGTTGCTTGTGACTGATTTTGAACACGCAGGTTTTTGTTTGTCTTTTAAACGGTGTAATTTCATTCTCGTTAGCGGTAATCAGCCTGATTACCTGTATATGTATGCCTGTAAATATGAAAAACCCTCTAAGTTATCATTTAGAGGTCCTGATTTTTTTTTAATTCTAGTTTATTTTTTAAACTAGATGTAGCAAACAGAAAGACTTTTTGATTTTGTTTACAGAAGACAAATCCATGGTGTGGGAATTGGCAGTGCCAGTGCCAGATCTGGTGAAATTGGGGTCCTGTTCAAAATGGTGATGTGCCCCCCAACATAGGAATGTTTGACAAACACACACTGACTTGCTCATTAAAAAAGGGAGTTACCACAATTAATTGTTTTTATTTATATTTTTAAATTAATTAATTTATTTTAAAAATCTTAATACCCCGCCCCTCCTGACACAGTCGCTCGGGGCGGCTTACAATAAGCAAATAAACATTAAAAACATTAAAACATATAAAACGACTCATAACAGGAGGATTTAAAAGATCCCTTCCCCCCCCCAACCCATTCCCCCCCCACCCTTGTTGAGGTTCCTATAAATATAAATATCCTTGCAAGAGCATAAATGGCTCTGCAGTGATAGGGAAGTCAGGAAGACTGGACTGTAGTCCCTGAGCCACGTGTTCTCATTTGCAGTACTAGGATGATACATAGCTGAGCTGGCTCTACATGGATTCATGGGCTCTGCTCCCTGGCTTGAGAAATGCATGAGACTTGAGTAAAGCTTGTTGGTATCTTGGCCTGTTAAATAAGAGTGGAATTTCAAGGATTCAGCGAAGCACTGTGCCAAAGCCCAGAAGTGCAAGCAGCTTTTCACGGGAAGGCAGACTGTGCCATCATAAACAAGAAATCAGGGGAATATTAAGCAGCCAAGAAGTTCACTGTCAAGCAGCTCTGTTTATTAGCATGTCAGTCGTCACTGTATTGTAAACATCTCTCTCCCCTCCAACCCCACACAGCCACTCTTTGCTGTGTGCCTGGCAGTTTGCAAAGCCATCGGTATCTAGAGACTGGAAACTCTAGATGTACCCAAGGCAGCTAGTTTCTAATTCCCTTAGGTCCCTTTGGAAACATTAGCCCTAAAATCTTATGGCTGCAATCCACAAACCACTTCCTTCAGAGCATTGGTCCCCAACCCGTAGCTTGCCCTTTTACATTGCTCAGGAAAGCTCAGCAAACAAATGGGGAAAATAAGATGAGAGAGAGAATCAGCAAGGAAAAGGTTAAAATGCACCCAGCGCTCCTAAGGCTCCTGGCAGAGAAAGTACAGGGCTGGGGAGAAACCTTGATCTGCCACTGCAGGGGGGAGGGGCACTTTTAACCATGTAGGCTAAGGTTTCTTAAAGTGATGGGAGCACTTAAGAAAACAAATAAAAACAACAAAAATGGTTTTTAGTTTCTACTTTCTTTTTATTTTCTGCTTACATACAGCCTTAGAACATAATCTATTTAGATGACTTAACTTTCAAAATAAAGTTGTGGCCCACCTTATATCTTGAACTTTGAAAGTGGCTCACAATTGCAAGTTACAATGTTAAGAGCCTCTGCATAGGGCTTCAATGGAATTACTCCAGAGGAATTAGTTTGTGGATTGGGACCCTGTTTACACAATGGCTTCTAGGTGGGGGTGAGCATGAATTCTGCACTTCCAGAAATGCTTGTGGAATTTAACACTTGGTCAAATGTTTGAAGAGAATGCCTCTAGCGGCACAGAATTGCAGTCAGAGTAGGGAGCATTGTAATGTGGCCAATGGGACACTGGCATCATGAGTGATCAATGGGGTGCTGCCAGCACAGTGTTTTATTTTATAATCCACACATAAGGTGATGTATTTTCCTCAGGAACTCCCCCAATAAGATTCTTAAGTGTGTTGTGAACTTTAAGCACATTATCTGGGATCCACAAACCACTTACTCCAGAGTAGCCCCACTGAACTCCATAGGGACTCCATGGGACTAGTCCTAGGTTCTCCCACCAAGACATGTGTGTAGGTATCTTGGGGTACAGTTCTCCCTCATTGTAATCAATAGGAAATTTGCCATTGGCTTCAGCATTGTGCTGCTGGAGAATCTGAGGCCTGAAACATGGAAATAAACTGTCCAATCTCCAAAGTGTAGTGCCAGAGTAAATCCTGTTGAAATAAATGGTATTTGTGCCTGTGGTTGCAGTAGTTTGAGGATGTCACCCATTGCCTCTTAAAGTGTAAATGTCCAGAACACTTCCTTGAAATTCAGTTGGGAAGGAAAGAGTGGAGATTTTTTTCAGGACCTTGTGCTGTATCTGCGCCAACAGTCAGAGGTTATATCCCCTGACCAACTTGTCTAATAACCATTTATGGACATCTCATCCAAGAACTTATCCAATCCCAGTTCAAACCCAGCTGTGCTATTGGCCTTCACAACATCCTCTGCCAACGAGTTCCACAAGATCCACAATACATTGTGGGGAAAAGTATTTCCTTTTATTTGTTTTAAATCTGCTGCCAATTAATTTCACAGAGTGTTCTCTAGTTCTAGTATTGCTTGAGAGAGTAAATAAGTGTTCACTATTTAGTTGTTCTACACCACTCATGATTTTGTAAACTTCTATCATATCCCCTCTCCCAGCTGAAAAGCCCTAATCTATTATCTCTTAATATGAAAGCCATTCTGTACCCTTAATCATTTTTGTTGCCCTTCTCTGTACCTTTTCCAGTTCTACTATATCTTTTTGAGATGGGAAGACCATCTTTCAATCTGCAGGTTGAGGATTGTGCTAATGGAACTACAGCTAAACATGCACACAAACACACACTATTGTGTACCTGTAAAGTCTTTACAGTGGCTGTCTGTCACACATGGCCACTGTAAAGACTTCACAGGTACACATACATACCACTACTGATGTTTCAGCTACGCACACATACACAACCAAAATGGCCATTTTTACATGGCCCCTGCAGGGGGAGGGGGGAGGTCCGTGGTCATGTGGTTTGTGTACGCGGTGAGTGGACAGGGTGTGCATATGGGGCGCATACGCATCCTCACTTATCCCCCACTCATCAACATGCATGGAGCAACCTCTGTTTTTGCCAGTTGCTCCATGCGTGTTGATGAGTGGAGGGTGAGTGGGGATGCCTGCTAGGTTACACGCCCACTCACTGCGCACGCCCACACCGCATCCTTCACATGAGGCTCTCCCACTCATGAACACCCAGATTTCTGGGTGTACACGAGTGGGTGCATCTCATGTGAAAAAGGCCAATAACTACTTTACATCTGCTCACATAGGGTGTTTTCAGACGGATGGGCTGCCCCGGTGCTGGCTGTGACAGCTCATTTCACCCATACTTCTCAAGTGTCCTGGATTCTACAGGACATTCCTGAGTGAACCCCTCTTTTGTTATTATGTGTTTGGCAGTCATGGAAAACTGCTGCAGAGGAAGGGAGGTGTGAAAGACAGCAATTTGCAAGCCATCAATGGGACAAATCAGGGATTTAAAAGCAGGAATGTCCTGGAAAATTTGGGACACTTGAGAAGTATGGTTCACCCTTGGGTGGCCTGTCTGCCTAAAGGCAGCCCCGCCAGATATGCAGGCTGTGCCTGACTGGGGCAGCCCTGTCGGCAGTGCTCCGGAACATCCCGAACACAGCCAGCAGAGTTGGCCGGCCAAACCCAGGGTCTGAAGCAGAGCAGCTATCGGTCTGATGCGTGGACTCACACTGCAGCTCTGTTTCCAGCCAGCCATTACCCTGGGCAACACCATAGAGTTGCAGGTGCCAATGTAGAGTGTTGGGCAATGGTCCGCAACTCTATGGTGTAAGTGGGTGCCGTACTCTGAACTGTGGCCCAGGAAACCTGCTGGGTCCATCTGAAGCAGACTCAGGTGGGGCTGGGAGTGAGTGGACATGGGGGTACACCCCCGTAGCAGCTCTGGCAGTGGGCAGCCCCATGTCCTTCTAAAAACACCCATAGGCACAGCCATGCCCACTGTAACTACTTTGCAGCTGCACCCACACAGCTGTTGGGACTACTTTACAGCTGCACTCTCACACACAACCACTGGCATAATTTTACAGCCATATGCTCACACACATGGCTACTATGGGTAATTTCAGATGTTACGCGCTCCCGGGTCGCCACAGTGGATTCCCAACCGTGGCTAGCCGCCCAACCCTGACCCGTGGTTCCGACAGGCCCCAAACAGACATGGCGGGAGTGGGACCATGGCAAGGAAACATACAGCCAGGCCACAATCCGGGATAGCGCAACAGACATGACACTGATCCCGGACTGTGGCAAGAACCCCCAGAAGCCACCAGTGCGGGGCAGGACACAGACATGGCCAACCAAGGGCAAAGGAAGCCAAAAGCGCCACAAGGCACCGCCCATGTGAGGGAAAGGGGAAGGGAGGGGGAGGAGGGTGGTGAGCGGCCAAGCCGCACACACACAACAGGGAGAAGGAAGTCACGGACAGAGCTGAACACAAACCACACACATGCTGGCGAGCACATGCACAGCCAAATGGGAAAGGGAGCAAGGGGGAGGTACAGAGGGGCACACAAGGGGGGATGGGGAACACCACACCGGGTAGTCCAAGAGACAGAGGTAAGGACACGGGAGGGTGGGGTGACTGAGACCAACAACCGGCAACAAAACAGGAGGGGGCCAGGGCCAGAACAGAGCGGCACGGGAGCAGGCACCCAACACCCCAGGGGCAGCACAGGCACCATGAGGCACCCAACAGCAACATAGTCCGCTGCACAGAGAAGGGTCCACACGGTGACAGAGCAGGGTCACAGGGGACGAGCCACCAATCCAAGGAAGACAGTGGGGAGGGCAGAGGCAGGTCCCAACAGCAAGACAATCGGTCACGGATGGTACTGCACAACCAGCGAAGGAAGCGAACCCCAAGTCACGGACAGCTGATGGTGCGCCCCCCCACAACACGGGGATGCCGGGTGGCACAAGCAAGAGAACCCCAGTCACAAACAGTCACAGAGGCATCACGGGGGTGGGGGTGGAGGCTGAACATGGACACTGGCAGGGAGCCAGCTGAGCAAGGGGTGCAAAGGTCCATGGGGATCTCCAGTACAGGTGTTGAATAGTAGCTAACAGCTGACAGAGGGGTGTGTCATGGAAATGAACCCCAAGGGTACAGATGTTATAGCGGTGCCACACAGATGGCCCCGGGTTGCAGGCGACCTGGCACAGCTAAGCGGAACGCGGGGAGCAGATGGAGCCAGGACATCAACGGGTCCCCAATGGGAACGATGTAGCGGGTCACAGAACGGAATGTCCAGGGAGGTGCAGAGAGCACCCAGCGGAGGTGATAGTTAGCACATGGATGACCCAGGGGACCTACAGCCAGCTGCACAGGGTCACAAAGGGGGGTGGGGCGGGTGGCCCAACTGATGAACATAGTGGGGCCACTGCAACATGCCCCGGCAATAGCCTATCTGTGCCATGTGGTGGGCAACAAGATAGTAGGCCTCAAAAGGATCGGGACCGGTGAGCTCAACCTGACAATTGGCACGGGATCTCACCTCAGACAGCGCTAGCAGCTCAGGTCCAGTGGGATTGGGCAAGGCATAGTCAGCAGCAGGGGGCCACGACAGCTGTCCGAGCTCCAACAGGCAGTAATACGATGCCCCATGGGAACGCTGGTAGCCACGGGCCCCTAGGATGCAGCAGACGTAGGACACAGCCAGGGCAGGACCACCCTCCACCAGACAGGTCTGGAAGCCAGACAAGGCACAGACAGAGAGAGATGACACTGTCTCAGGAGCAGAACATGACACCAGCAACCCCCTCATCTCTGGAATGTGCCCATCCGGAAAGGGACAGAGGCCCAGCTCCACAGCATGGAGTTGGCACTCACAAGCTTTAGCCACATATCCAAAGCAGCGGAGGCCCAAGCTCAGACACTGATAGGCATATGGGAGGGTAGATGGGGAGGCAAGGAACAGTTGAATGCCAGGGGAATGCCACAGTTCAGCTAGAGCCATGGTCTCCCTGTAGGTCCAGCAATGCGGACCGGCTGCAGAACTGCTGAGCAGCCATGGTACAGCTGGCAGAGGGTCTGAGAATCAAGGACAGTGGGGCCCCTCAAACCATGGTAGGCAGGAGAGGCAACCAGGGGAGCTCCAAGGCCATGCGATAAGGGTAAGGGCAGCACAATGGGACAGCAGGGAAGCAATGGGTGGGGAGTGGACACAGCACAGCTGCAGGAACCTAAGGCCAGAGATGGTCTACACACAGAGAGCAGTGATATGCACACAATGTTCATTCACCCTCCACGGCCCCGTTACACCACCTACATGCCAGGGGCACAGCCCTCCCCCCTCCCATGCACCCAACACCCCACTAGGTGATAGCGACCGGCACCAGGGGGCATGGGGCCTACAGGCGGAGCCCCCCAGTACCAGTGAATGGCCCCATGCCACCAGGACCACCCAGTAATGCATAACCCACAACCAATCGGCACAGCACCTGGGTACAGGGCCCAATGGACAGCCGGAGGCACGTGGACATGTGCTGGCCCCAGGCCCCTTATAGCGAGCCACAACCTGCAGTGCAGCAGCACGAGTGTGCCTCCGTGCAGTGTGCCTGACATGGATGCGAAGCAGCGGGGTGCCTGCTGGCTCCTACTGGAGATCATAGCTGAGTGGTACCGCCAGGCACCAGCACACTGAGCTCCAGCGGGTCACCATGGAGCTGCTTGAGATATACACTGGGGTGCGTGAATGCCTGGCCCGGTTCGCTGCAACCAGCCTGCTCGCCCACCACAGGTGCCGCTGCATCAAGGCTATGCACATGGCGCGCCGGCTCTCTGGGATGTACTGCAGGGTCCTGCTGACTGCACGCACCCATCCGGCTGCCCTCAGGCAAGCAGCTGCACACCACTACGGGAGGAGGGTGGCCCTCTTCAATGCTGTCATGCTCGCTATGCTCATCGACAGGTGCCTCTGGACCATGCCCAGGGCCCAGCAATGGTGGGAGGGGGCCCTGACATGATAGGATCATGTTGCTTGGAGCGTACACTTCCGGCTGGACTGGCGTACCCTCCTGCAACTGGCAGAGCTTCTACGGCCCTGGTTGGAGTGGCTGCACACCCCCATGTGATCCCCTATCCCAGTCACCCAGTGGGTGGGCATAGCTGTCTGGGCCCTAGCCACCCCGGATTCCTGCCATTCCGTGGCTCAACACTTCAGAGTGGGCCTCACAACCGTCACCGGCATCATCCGTGACTTCTGTGAGGCTGTGGAGGCAGTCCTCCTCGACTGCGTGATCCAGCTCATGGATCAGGGGGCTGTGATGGCCGGCTTCAAGGCTACCAGATTCCCCAACTGCCTGGGTGCAATTGATGGCATCCATGTGGAGATCCTCCACCACCACCACCCCGATGATGTGGCCGAGTACATCAACAGGCATGGTTACCACTCGTTGCAGCTCCAGGCCATTGTCGATCACCGGGGCCGGTTCACTGACATCTTCACTGGCCACTCCAGTCACAGCCATGATGCCAGGATCCTCACCATCTCCCCCCTCTTCGCACAAATGTACAGGGGGGACTTTGCCAACATGAGGATGACCCGGATCGAGGGGGTGTTGATGCCCCCCTGCATCATCAGGGACCCAACCTATCCCATGCTCTGCTGGCTCATGAAGGCCCATCTGGTGGCCCGGAACCAGATGGAGGCCCTGTACAACACCCAGCTGTGCACCACGAAGACCATGGTCGAGAAAGCCTTCAGTGCCCTCAAGCAGAGATGGAGGTGCCTGGCTGGGCACCTGGACTACTCGGTGGAGACCTCCATCCTGGTAATTGGTGCCTGCTACATGTTGCACAACATCTGTGAGACCGATGGAGTGGCCCTTGGGTATCCCAGGCCACAGCGGCCAGCTGGCCCCGTTCCGCGATACGTGAACGTAGCGAACCCCAGGGAGTACTGTTATGCTAAGTAGATCAGAGCAGCACTTACGAGGCACATAACACAGGTGCTCCAGGCCTGAAACTCCCGGGTTCCATGGGGCGGGACCCCTCCAATACCCGTGCCCGGGAAAGCCCGAGCCACAGCCGCTGAGCTCAGGGTCCCCAACGTGTGTATCAATGAATGACGGACATGATGGTTACAGTGAATAAAGGTGTCTTTATTGTATTTACAGTGATCCCCGTGCCCCTCCTGCTTCCTGGGGTGACCTCTCCATCGCCATGTGGGCTGCTCCCTCACTCACACTGGTGTCCCCCTCTGTCGCTTCCTGGCTCTGCGCAGCCTCCTGGCTCTCCACTGTGGCCACTGCTGGGGGTTGGTCTGGGCCCTGGACTGCCTGCTTCTGCTGCACCTGGCAGGGTGGCTGTTGTCATCTCAGCCCCGTTGGGATGGGGAGGCGGATGTGTGGGACCTGTGGTTGGGGCTGCTGCTGAGGGATGGGCACCGGCGGTGGGATGGCAGGTGGGTGTGGGGCTGCAGTCGGTATGGTGCCATGATGTAGGCACTAATCATGCCTGCATGTAGCAGCAGGAAGGTGCAGATCTCAAGGGACCGGTCCAGCTTCCGGGAGTGCTCAGCGGCCCGGAGGTCGATGGTGTCCATCAACCACTGTATTGCCTCCATCTCCATGCCCTGTGCCTACCTCCTATGTCCATCTCCAAGCCCTTCATGGCCGGCTGCTCGATAGGGCTATACTCTGAGTGCTCCCCTCGCATCCACTGGCTCAGGGTGACCAGCGTGTCATCGTCGGCGCCCGACCCCGAGTGCGGTAATGGGCTCCCCATGCCTGCCTGTGACAGGGGTCTACTGGTCCCTGAGGCCCAAGGCTGTTCCTCTTGGGGTGCGGGTCTGGCGGTGTCTGTGGGTGCATCCAGTGCTGCCATGGGGAGTGGGATGTCCTCCTGTGTCCGGCCCTGTGCCATGGCACTCCCTACCAGTCGGGGGGTCACGATGGATCCCTTCATGTGGAGGATCCTGTCTAGGGTATCATAATAGGGCTCAGTTCGCGCTGCGTGACCGGACTGCTGGTTATTGTCCTTTATGTGCTTGTAGCCCCTCTTGAGCTCCTTGGCCTTGGATCGGCACTGTGCTGCCAACCTCTGGTATCTGCCCTCTCCCATGTCCCTCACTATCAGGTCAAACATGTGCTTGTTTCGTTTGTTTACAGCAAGCTCCACCTGGTTTTCCAGGGACCCCCAGATCCTGATGAAGTCAGTCCTGGGTCTCCTGGACTCCCCACTGTCCCCCTCTCTGGTACCTCCATCTCCGTGCTGGGCCCTCCAGCTCCTGTGCCGCCGCCGGCGCATCCTCTACCTCCTCTGGCTCCTCTCTGCTGGTGTCCTGTGGGAGTTCCGGGACTCAGGCACATTTCCTGGTCTGTTGGGTGGACATGGGGGGTTGGATGCTGTGGCTGTGCTGTTCCTGCCCCTGGTCCCTGCCCTCCCTCCGTCGCTGTCCACTACCCTTGCACCCCACAGCACCCCCGGCCATCCCATTGTGGTCTCCTTACCCATTTGCAGGGGGCCTCCGTCCCCTGTTTGGTATCCTTCTGTGGGCGGGTTGCTCCGGCTCCTGCTGCTGCTGCTTCTCGCGCTCCATCACTGTCCTGTCCCTCCACTCTCTCTTCCTGTCTCACCATCTCATTCCCCTGCTGCAGTGTGCCCTTTAAATATCCCACCTTGTTCCATTTGTTGCCCTTTGCCTGGCAGCGATTCTACATGCATTCGCCACGACGTGGGATTGTTATGTGTTTGATCGTGCCTGGCAGTTGCTGTTCAGACGTTACTTTTGGCTATTTCCCGGTGGGGATTGCATTGACCACGGTTCTGGACCTGCTCCCTTCTCAAGCTTTGGAACCGTGGTTGGTCTTGGCCCCTACCGGTGATTGACCGTGGTGAACATCTGGATGCCACCGAACAGACGTTCAGGGCTCATTTGCCGTGCTGGGGGATTGAGTGTGGTTCACTGTGGTTGACTGTGACCTCGTAACATCTGAAATTACCCTATAATTACTATACAGCTACATGCATGTGCATATACTGTAATTGCTTTACAGTTACACACACACAGACAGACACAATCACTGCAATAACTTCACAGCATCACCATAAATATCAGTGCCACACAGAAGTCCTCTGCCAAATAATTACATCTTTTTTATTTGATATTGAATTTTCTCTTGGAAATAAATAAGAAGGCGTTAAAATCAGAGCATGAAAGAGTGCAGTGCCTCATTGGTAAAACATCTCCGATCACTATTAAATATAAGACATTGGAATCTGGAGGCCTTGGCACTTTAATGCAGGCCTTTAAAATAAGTGGCAGGCTCCAAGTAAGGGCCACGAGCAAAACAGAATAGGGCAGGGACCTTGAAATGATGTGTGATTAAATTGACCTAGTCTCAATATAAAAATTTCAGTAACCTCAATCTTGAGGTTCAGCTTTTCTGCTGTAAATAATTCACTAACAGCAATATAGCCTTGGGTTTAGTTAGGAAGAAGGTGCGAGAGCATCTAAAAATGAGTGATGGGCCTCAGGCTGAGGTACATCTTAGAGCAGGGGTAGGGAGCCTTTTCTCATTTGGGGGTCATGCTGGCAATTTAAAGTGAGAGTGCATCAGTAATACAGAGATGTTGACTTAGCTCACCTAAAATTCTCATACTTTATCAATGTGCTTTATTCATAGGCCATTAATACACAGACTGGGGTAGGTGGTAAAAAAGTCATACAGGTGCCGCCAGATGTTGGTCTGGGATTGCCCCGGGCCATGTCAGCAGCTATCCTGGGCTCTCACCTCAGAAAATATCTGTGGTCACAGCCCGAGCTAAGGCCCATCTGACTGGGCCAAAGCAGGCTACCAAGTCTGTTCCCGGGGTGTTCCTAGTCATTTAAAGTGTGGCTAGAACTCCCATGGACTTCCTCACACGTAACACTCATCTGAGGCTCATTATACATGTTCTGGGGCCCCGCAGTCATTGGATTTAATCAGTGTACATGTGAGTCCACCCCATGACAACTCCCCATGGGTCCTCCCTGCATCACCATGGAGTTGCCTCAGGACTACTGTGTGGTGGCTTTTTACCATGTGGTAACCCTGATGTGATCCATGGTAGAAATACCTAAAGAAAAAGGCCTGTAGACATGGGCAAAATTGTAGAATTATATTTTTAAAATATAATTTTATTAGTATCACAATTGAAAATGGGTAAAAGATAAATATGAAAAACATCCAGCGAAGAAGTAAAATACACAGGTTGTGCTTAGATAGAAGTAGTAATTGATTGCCAACACATTTCAAACACTCTTCATCAGGGCTTCATTCTTTGAGGTTCAGCATAGCACTGGAGGTAAATAATCATGTAAGGCAAAAAAGCTGTGAATAGGAAAGGTATGTAAGGTCCCAAATATAAGGCAAGAAATTGATGTCCACAATTCTTATCACTTTTGGTGAGTAAGGTCCAAAACTGCAACTAAGGGTAATTTCAGACATTATGGGCCTCCCTTTTACCACAGTGAACCACCTATGGTGGAGGATGAATGTCTGAAGGGGTTCCCGCCACAGTGAACACCTGGCAGGATTCCAATTAACCACCGTTCTGGAGGGGAGGCCGGCCTCCCCTCTGGAATGGTGGTTACCTGGACCACGGTCCGGAATCGGCAGCCGGTAACGTCTGTTACCACCGCCGAGGCTGGAGTGTGGTCCCGGCCACGAGCCAGGATCAGGCGCTGCGGCCGTATTGGCCGCTGCGTCCGCCCGTCTCCAGGAGGGCGGGCGGCCAGGGGAGCGTGGAGGAACCAGGCCATGTGACTGCACGTTGCACCACACAGCCCCGCCCCATCTCCGATCCCCGAGTGGAATCCGGCCAGCACGTCCACATGACCCCGCCCCCCGCTCTCCCTCGACCACCTGCCCATGGGGAGACGGGCGGGTGTAGCGGCCAATGAAGCGGCTGCGCCCGATCCTGTACCGTGGTTCAGGGCACGATTCTGGACCGGGGCCAAGCTAATCACGATTCTGGAAGTGAGGCCAGCCTCACCTCCAGAATTGTGGTTAGGTTTGACCCCCACTCGAGATTCACTGTGGTGAACATCTGGCAGGGGTCAAACAAACGTTCACAGGAACGCCGCCACCACAGGGGATCCACTGTGGTCCACTGTGGTAAAAGTCATTTTCGTAATGTCTGAAATTACCCTAAATTTCTTTTTATATATAAACCATTGGATCCTTATATGAAAGTCAAATGGCAGTTTTAACAAAACAACAACAAAAAACCTTACATGCCAAAAGGTACTCAACAAGGGCCCTTTTCATACAGACACTCTAACACTGATAAAATGGGTGTTTCATTTTAATATACATGTTGCAGGGCACCCACAGAGCACACCTGCAGCCCTGCAACATGAGTAATAAAATGTAACACCCATTTTATCAGTGTTAGAGTGTCTGTGTGAAAAGGGCCAAAGAAGATAGCACAGGAATATCCAAAGATCTCCCACTCTCTATTGAAAAAACGTACTATATTTTAAAAATTCTTTGCTAGATACGAATGTACAGTTGATGTGTTTTAAAAAGAACTTATTACCACTGCTAAGAGACAAACGTCTAGCAACAACTCTTTATAAATGAGAAGCACAATTGAAACAAATGGGTGTTTGTTTTATGTGAATAGATCTACCATGTGGTAAGCCTGATGTGATCCATTGTAAAGACACCATGGAGCCTTTGTGGGGTGATCTAACTCCTACTATTTGCTCCCAGCAGTTTGAGAATCCATCTCCCAACCCATATGGCTAATAGCCTTTGATGGGCCTCTCCTCAATTAACTTGTCTATTTTTTTTTATTCCAGTTGTGCAATTAACTTTGCCAACACCCCATGGTAATGAGTTCCATTGTGTCGCATTGTCTATAAAACTAACTTTCTTTGTTTTTAAACCTGATACTAGCTAATTTCTTTGGGTATACCTCTCTTTTAATGTGTCTCTTCCCAATTCCAACTCCTCCTCCCTCCCCCTCTCGGTTGGGGTTCCCCAAGGTTCTGTCCTGGGCCCTTTCCTCTTCTCTATCTACACCCTGTCCCTTGGCAAACTCATTGCCTCCCACGGCTTCCAATATCACCTCTATGCTGACGACACTCAACTCT
>QEPC01008679.1:1490451-1521730 GCA_003113815.1 Sphenodon punctatus | reverse complement strand
CCGCCCGCCCTCCGAGGAGACGGGCGGGCGGCGGGGCCAATGCGGCCGCCGCGTTCGGCCGAACATGCCACGGCCAGACGTGACTTTTCCTTGGTCACGGCCTGGGGTCCGTTTGACCACGCTTCCCGGGACCTTCCCCCGGCTAGCCCGGGAAGCGTGGTTCAAACGAACCCCATGTGGGGATTGACCGTGGCCAACATCTGGCGCGCCGCAAACAGACGTATGGGACACGGTGACCACAGGTGGGTATTCACCGTGGTTCACCGTGTTCACGTAACGTCTGAAGACACCCTATGACAGTTCCTATATTATCATATTGAGATAGGGCAGTGGTTCTCAATTATTTTTTAAACCCACCTCCCCTTCCTCTTGTTTGTTGTAGCTGAAGCCCCTCCCTTAGCCCTCCCCCAACATACACCTTGCACTCTCTGCCTCCCCCTTCCTCGCTCCCTCTCCCCACACTCCTGTTGCTTCTCCTGTGTTCTGACTCTCCCCCCCACTTTACTACCTCACCATTTTGGACATTCTCCTAGCTCAGTCAGAATGGAGTTATGTCTTTGCCAGTTATACACCGTCTCAAACTTGCACATACCTTCTGTCCCCCCTCCGCTGCCATTTTGAGAGCCATTGATATAGGGAAATTGATGAACATCATTAATTTTATTCATTTATTTAAATTTATACCATGCCCTTCCCCTAAGACTCAGAGTGGCTTACAAAATAAAATAAAAAATCATAAAATAAATACATAAAAATATAAAAGTCTCCTAAAATTCTCATCTCAACCCCCACCCCCTTAAAAATCTCCACCCTAATCCCACCTGCCAAACACTTGGCCAAAAGGAAAGGTCTTATACTGCCTCCAGAAGATACTCAGGCTCTTAGATGAACCTCCAGAGGAAGGGAATTCCACAGCACTGAAGCAACAATCGAGAATGCCTCACTGCATGGCCTTGCTGTATGGAAGGTGGTACCTGCAAGAGGGTGCTCTCAGTTGACCGCAAGGATCACAATGGAACAGGCGATCTTTCAGGTATGTGGGGGCCAGGCTATTTAGAGTCAAAAGCAGCACCTTGAATTGTGCCCAGAAAGCTATTGGGAGCTAGTGCAGACTCTGCAGCGCGGGTGTAATGTGCTCACCGTGACTCACCTCCAAAAGGAGGCAGGCCATCACGTTCTGCACCAGCTGCAGCTTCTGAACAGTGACCAAGCACAGTCCCACATAAAGGGCATTGCACATCATTGGCCCAATGTGTTCTACATACACATAACTCCCTCCCAATCTTCAAATCCCTTCTAAAAAGCTCTGTCTTCTAACAGGTTTTCTCCAGTTCTTCACCCCCACAGGCTCCCTGCTGATGCTTCCTCTACTGTCCTGTCCTGTCCTGTCCTTCAGGGCCCTTTCTTCCCCTGCAACTGAGCAAGGCATGTGCACCATGTGACTTTTCAACTTTATGAATTCTTCCCTGCCTCTCCATGTATTTGCCTTTCCCTTATCTCCTTTGTCCAGCCTAGATTGTAAGACTCACGGGGCAGGGACCTGTCTCGGCATTAAAAAAATTAATTTATTAATTAATTATGATGAGGCTATATTGTTACAAAATTGGATCATATTACAACGCTGATTCCATTGTACATCTCTATCAAGTGAAACAACTTTCCTAATAATAAAATAACACAAAATAAAATATTTTTAAACTCTCATAAACGAATCAATAAATAAATGCTGGGGATTAGCAGAATCAGTCAGTTACTTATTATAATCCATACCTATAATCACAGTAGTATATACATTCCAGTTGGTCAAATTTGTTGTAGGAGAACAGTTTAATCCGACAAGATTGATGAAACCTTTTTTGATAATATTAGTCAACAGGGTAGCCAAACTTCATAGTCCTCAAGACTATCATGCGCACCAGCGGCAATGCACTCCATCGATATCATATACCGTAGATGGTTTAAAAGGGGACCTGTCTTTTATCATGACTTCAGTGGCAAGCACATTGCTAGTGCTATACAAATAAATAATTATTAATTATTGTTATTATGGATTGTAAAAATTAATAAGTAATAATGAGACATTATTCTTCCCTCTCTTGAAGAACAGAAACAAAATAAAGAGTTTGAGGGGAAGCAGAACCTCATAAGAGGAAGTGATGTGACTAAGAGCACATAAGAAGGTCAGTGACAGATCTGGGAATAGAACCTAGGCCACCCAATTCAGCATCCTAGAAATATAGAATTTTGTCAGGGGAGTAAAGAGAGCCCTTAGCAACCCCATGGACCTCCTATGCCTTTTTGGGATGCTCTTTGGATAATGCCAAAGCATGCTTCCCTCTTCTAATTGCTATATCCTTAGCACACAACCTAGCTATATGTCAGTGATGGGGAGCCTTTCCCTTCCCACAGATCACTTTGATTATTAGTACAAGCTCCAAGAGCTGCACAGAAGTTGGGAGTGGGAGAGCTTCAGGGGAGTAACTACCATAGAGCAAGTGGACTTAGTTGAGCCCAGACCCTGGATTCTAAAAGGGCCTTTTGCAAACAACCTGGGAGCTGCTAGGAAATTTTCAGAAGTGGGGAAAATGGGAGCAGCACACCACCCCTGCCTATTCTGAGCATTTCCTAGCAGTGCCCATGCTGCTTGCAAAGTGGCTAGCCCAGAAGTGCTGATCCCATCTCCACTAACTCTTAAAACTTCTTTCCTAGTGGAGTTGCTCCTGCTCTGGCGGTGGGGAGCTGGCTTCATCGGTAAGCCCTGCTCCCCCCCCCCCAAGACCCTCACCCCCTTGCCTTTAAAGGGGGGGCATATTTGGGACATGAGCTTGGGTCCACCACAGCCTTGCTATGCCATTGGAGTGCTTAACGCTTGTGCTCAGGATAGGCTATAGGGAAGAGAAGGGTCCAGATAATGGTCCTGTGCCATGGAGCCATCCCCTTATCCTCAAGTGTGTGCTCCTTTCCCCTGAATGCACTTTTTCAGTGCTTGAAAGTAGAGACTGCATCCATGGGCCAGATCCAGGAAAAGGAAAGGGGCCACATAAAAAACAGCCACAAGCTAGATTTGGTCCATGGACCAGAGGTTCCCCTCCCCTGCCATAGATAAATGTAGTTTGCCCACATACTGCATCGTAAAGCAAGAAATGTGTAACTTCAATGTAAACGTTTGTTTAGACTGAATCTCCTTAGTCATTTTGATGCCCACTCTACAATTACTGGTAGCTGGATACAACAATTTGAGTCTTGGGAAGTGTCCACAAGCTGACGTTGCCTGTCCTGCTTACTGAGACGGTAAACTCTCTGGGTGTAATTCTGGCTCCTGATTTATTTATTTAGCCAGATTTTGGCTTTGTCAGAACCAGGATTTGGAGAAGGAAGCATCTCTTATGCTATGTTTGCCACCCCAGCATGGGGCCAACAGCAGACTGTATAGTTGTGGACCACACCCCAGAGAGACAGCAAGGAGCACATCTCCCAACAGCCCTGCATTTTGGGGGAAATCCTGTAGTCCCACCTTTGGAGGGCAATACCCCACTTTTGCAGGTAGCCACTGCTAGAGCATTGCATGTTGCTGCTGCCAGCCACAGCCCCTCTCTGGGGTTGTCACGTGTCACCAGAGCCAGCATCTCTTAATTACCCCCATCCACAACTTCTGTGTGGTCATTGGAGCTTGTACCAATTTTCAAAGTGGCCCATAGGAGGAAAAATGTTTCCCAACCCTGACATAGATATTTAGATAATGGACATGCTGTGCCTTCCTCTAATTCATTTTCTTGTAGTTTGTTCAAACAGCTGGCTATGGAGATAGACCATTTTGAAATCAATACCCAGAGGTTCTCATTTAACTAGTGTTTTTCAGAAGAGAGTCTCTCATTGTCTACTACCACCACCACCTCTCCTTGATGCACTTTGGTTTAATAAAGAACTGCAGCAATTAAATTATGCAAGAAAGCTAGTTTGTCTCCAGCTTCATTCCAAGACTAATAAAACATCCATATGGCTGAGTCCTGCTCTTCTTACACAATCCCAACTTCCAATTGGAAATTGCTGGGCTTATTCTAACTGTGCACAGGGATCAGCAGGGTCACTGGCTATCCAAGCCCACAAACTTTCAATGCATACCATGAATTCGAAGGTTCTCTGAAGAATTGTTGTGTCCTTGTGGTTTTCTGCAGCATCTAATCTTTCAAGTGGGAAGTTCTTTTTCCTTAGCAAAGGCATAATGGCTAGGACTCAGGGAAGATGTGAAGTCAGTGGAGCTGCTATTTAAACTTTTTGGGGGGAATGGGAGGAGGGGGGGATAATCTATCCCAAATCTCTGCCCACAGGTATACTCCCAGCCCACACACACACTCCCCACTCACATGTAACTTTGTTTTGCTTCTCTGACATCCCCCCTCCCTCCTGAAAGCCACAACTGCTTCCTCCCCCCTGGGAGCAGGCACACATATGATGGGGCTGGATCCAAGCTAATCCCAGCAGCTGCAAGCAATCTTTGCACTGTGCCTGCTCACAGCTCCCTCTATAAAACTGCACTCTACTCACAGCACAAGAGCCTCTTAAGAGACATAGTTACCGTGGAGCAAGGGAGATCAGTTGAGCCCAGATTCTGCACTAGGGGTATTGGGAGAGCTTCACAAGCAGTCTGAGCACTGCTGGGAAATTTTCAGAGTGGTCAGGGAAGGGAGTGGGCGGAGGGCCAGCACTATCCCCAGCCCTCACCCACTCTAAAAATATCCTAGTTCTCACTCAGTCCACTTGCAAAAGGTCCTGCCAGGAATGGAGTTTTCAGAGTGGGTGGGAATGGAGTGCTGACCGTGCCCACATTTGAAAAATATAACTCAGGGTTGCTGGGAGCTGGGGTAGTGCTTCTGCCTTCAGGGGAGAAAGCCAAGGCTGGCCAGGAGCACTCTTGGGAGGATTGCCATCTCTTGGGGGAAGAGACCACCTGGGAGCCCCACTGCAGGCTGCCCTCTCTTGAGGCTCACATTATTGGCAGCCTGTAGCAGGGCTCTGGGCTGCCCCCCTTTCGGTGGCAACCTGAAGTGGTTCCCAGCCACCACACCCCAAGTAGTGACATCTCACCCCCTTCTAGAGCAGCTGCCTAGATCCCAGCGTGTTCTCAACACATACACCACAGGCTTGCAGAAGCCTAGGGCTCCTCTACAGCAGAAATATTCTGAAGAGGGGTTCTCACCCCAACATGGTAAGTCCTGTTTTCCACCCTGGAGACCATGCCCCCTTACTTTTAAGGGGCCTGTAATTGGGATCTGAGCCCAGGCCTCATACCCCTGCTCAAGGAACCATGAGCAGACACAGCATACCGCTTGCTCAGGGCTACCTGGAATCCAGCACCTCAGAGTTCCCAAGCAGAACAGGCAGCAGCAACCCAAACACACAAATATAAGCTGAGAAACAGCTTCACATGGCAGCAGCACAGGTGAAAAAGATTTAGGGATTGTGGTTGATCACAAACAACATGGGTCAGCAATGGGATTAGGGTGGCCATACCTCCCCTTTAAAAGAGGACACATGAAAAATACATGGTGCAGAGCTACATGGGAACTAATGCAGCCCTGCACCATGTGTTTTTTCAAGTGTTCTCCCCTCTTTTAAAGGGGAGGTATTGCCACCCTAAATGGAATGTGGCTGCAAAGCCCCCGTCACCGCCTGAAATGGTGGCAACGGGCCATTGTCGGGCCCCTCTCCCCTCCTTCACTTACCAAGGAGGCGCGAAAAACAAGCAGCTGGCTGGCTGAGAGAGCCCTGTTAGCAGGGCTCTCTCTGTGCGGGTCGCGTTGCGGCCGCCCGACGCGCAGGCGCATAGCGCAGCGCGGGGCTTGGGGCTCCTCCCCTTTAGAAGGGAGGATCCCCTGCGCCGCGTGAGAGCGGCAGACGGGGCTAAGTGAGCAAAGAAGCAGCCACACCCACCCACCCGCGTAGTACAGAGGTGCGAAATGGTAGCCGTTAGAGGTGCCAAGGAAGAATTTTGATGGCTAGCCGCCTTTAAAGGGCCATTTTTCGCTTCCTTCTCTGTAAACGCATAGGCATAAATAGGCGATATAATTGGATTTATTTGGATTCAATAGAATTGGCAACAATTTTGATATGTTAATATAATAAAAATGATTCGAATGGAAGATAAGTAAGTGAATTCGATGGTATTTGAAACAATTGGACTATAATCAAATGTCGCACAAAGCGGGGGTCCAGCAGGCTCGTTTAGGATAAATAGGTTAAGATAGCTAAAAGAGTCATCTCCATAAGAGATGGGGTGGTGATTTATTGTGTAATGACGGGCACAGCATGCACAGTAGTCATAACCCTGGGAGGGGTACTCCGCAGGATAAGCAGGGGCGGGCACAGCCTCCACATTCTGCGGGGTACTTACCGACTTACTCACGCCCACAGTGGGCACACCCCCTTTTGGCCAGTGCACTGTTGCAGTCAAAGGAGGGGACGGTTCGAGTTAATGTACTGATAATGGAAGGCGCTTCCATGCAGTACTCAGTTATAGTTTAAAAGTATCGTTAAATACTAGCATGCTGGACCCATGATTGCTGGATGCAATCCCCCACCGGCCTTTTCGTTCGTTGGTTGAATAAATGTGCGGCCATGCTGTTTAAACCAATATTAAGTCTCTGCGTCTCTTTGGGGGGGTGCTACGACAAGCCCCCGTCGCCGCCAAAATGGCGGCGACGGGCCATTGTCGGGCCCCTCCCCCCTCCTTCACTTACCAAGGAGGCGCGGGAAAGGAACAGCTTGGCTGGCTGAGAGAGCCCCGTTAGCAGGGCTCTCTCTGTGCGGGTCGCTTTGCGACCGCCCGACGCGCAGGCACATAGCCGCCTGCGCGGGGCTTGGGGCTCCTCCCCTTTAGAAGGGAGGATCCCCTGCGCCGCGTGAGAGCGGCAGATGGGGCTAAGGGAGCAAAGAAGCAGCCACACCCACCCACCCGCGTAGTACAGAGGTTGGTAATGGTAGCCGTTAGAGGTGCCAAGGAAGAATTTTGATGGCTAGCCGCCTTTAAAGGGCCATTTTTCGCTTCCTTCTCTGTAATACGCATAGGCATAAATAGGCGATATAATTGGAGTTATTTGGATTCAATAGAATTGGCAACAATTTGGATATGTTAATATAATAAAAATGAATCGAATGGATGATAAGCAAGTGAATTCGATGGTATTTGAAACAATTGGACTATAATCAAATGTCGCACAAAGCGGGGGTCCAGCAGGCTCGTTTAGGATAAATAGGTTAAGATAGCTAAAAGAGTCATCTCCATAAGAGATGGGGTGGTGATTTATTGTGTAATGACGGGCACAGCATGCACAGTAGTCATAACCCTGGGAGGGGTACTCCGCAGGATAAGCAGGGGCGTGCACAGCCTCCACATTCTGCGGGGTACTTACCGACTTACTCACGCCCACAGTGGGCACACCCCCTTTTGGCCAGTGCACTGTTGCAGTCAAAGGAGGGGACGGTTCGAGTTAATGTACTGATAATGGAAGGCGCTTCCATGCAGTACTCAGTTATAGTTTAAAAGTATCGTTAAATACTAGCATGCTGGACCCATGATTGCTGGATGCAATCCCCCACCGGCCTTTTCGTTCGTTGGTTGAATAAATGTGCGGCCATGCTGTTTAAACCAATATTAAGTCTCTGCGTCTCTTTGGGGGGGTGCTACGACAAGCCCCCGTCGCCGCCAAAATGGCGGCGATGGGCCATTGTCGGGCCCCTCCCCCCTCCTGCACTTACCAAGGAGGCGCGGGAAACAAACAGCTGGGCTGGCTGAGAGAGCCCTGTTAGCAGGGCTCTCTCTGTGCAGGTCGCGTCGCGACCGCCCGACGCGCAGGCGCATAGCGCAGCGCGGGGCTTGGGGCTCCTCCCCTTTAGAAGGGAGGATCCCCTGCGCCGCGTGAGAGCGGCAGACGGGGCTAAGGGAGCAAAGAAGCAGCCACACCCACCCACCCGCGTAGTACAGAGGTTGGTAATGGTAGCCGTTAGAGGTGCCAAGGAAGAATTTTGATGGCTAGCCGCCTTTAAAGGGCCATTTTTTCGCTTCCTTCTCTGTAATACGCATAGGCATAAATAGGCGATATAATTGGAGTTATTTGGATTCAATAGAATTGGCAACAATTTGGATATGTTAATATAATAAAAATGAATCGAATGGATGATAAGCAAGTGAATTCGATGGTATTTGAAACAATTGGACTATAATCAAATGTCGCACAAAGCGGGGGTCCAGCAGGCTCGTTTAGGATAAATAGGTTAAGATAGCTAAAAGAGTCATCTCCATAAGAGATGGGGTGGTGATTTATTGTGTAATGACGGGCACAGCATGCACAGTAGTCATAACCCTGGGAGGGGTACTCCGCAGGATAAGCAGGGGCGGGCACAGCCTCCACATTCTGCGGGGTACTTACCGACTTACTCACGCTCACAGTGAGCACACCCCCTTTTGGCCAGTGCACTGTTGCAGTCAAAGGAGGGGACGTTTCGAGTTAAGGTACTGATAATGGAAGGTGCTTCCATGCAGTACTCAGTTATAGTTTAAAAGTATCGTTAAATACTAGCATGCTGGACCCATGATTGCTGGATGCAATTCCCCACCGGCCTTTTCGTTCGTTGGTTTAATAAATGTGCGGCCATGCTGTTTACAACCAATATTAAGTCTCTGCGTCTCTTTGGGGGGGTGCTACGACAAAAAAGGCTGATGCAATTTATCCACCTTGCATTTGAGGCCCGTGATAGACTGGGGATTCTGCTAGTGTACCAACCACCCTACTACACAGCAGACTCCCTGGACCCTGACCAAGCTGGCTGAGTTAGTATTGGAGGGCCAAGTCTTATTGTTCTGGGTGACTTCAACATCCATGCCGATGCTGACCTTTTAGGACCAGAGCAGGATTTTATGGCCTCCATGAAAACCCTGGGCCTATCCCAGATCTAGCCTGATGTCTGAGGCAGGACGCATGTTGCACTTAATGTTTTGCACTGGCCTGGATAATGGGGCTCCAATTATTGGGGTATTGTTAAGACACTGTTGTCATGGTCAGATCATTACCTTCTGTGTCCCTGCAGTGGCCTGTGTAACACCAGAAGGGAGGAGAAACTAGGGGAGGCGCAGCGGGAGTGTCAGCTTGGCCCTCATTGGCTTCCTCTCCCTGCAGATACTGTCTTATTCAGGGGCTGGGGTCCCTGTGGGCGTGGCCTGAGTAACAGCAGAAGGGAGGAGAAACTAGGGGAGGCGCAGCGGGAGTGTCAGCTTGGCCCTCATTGGCTTCCTCTCCCTGCAGATACTGTCTTATTCAGGGGCTGGGGTCCCTGTGGGCGTGGCCTGAGTAACAGCAGAAGGGAGGAGAAACTAGGGGAGGCGCAGCGGGAGTGTCAGCTTGGCCCTCATTGGCTTCCTCTCCCTGCAGATACTGTCTTATTCAGGGGCTGGGGTCCCTGTGGGCGTGGCCTGAGTAACAGCAGAAGGGAGGAGAAACTAGGGGAGGCGCAGCGGGAGTGTCAGCTTGGCCCTCATTGGCTTCCTCTCCCTGCAGATACTGTCTTATTCAGGGGCTGGGGTCCCTGTGGGCGTGGCCTGAGTAACAGCAGAAGGGAGGAGAAACTAGGGGAGGCGCAGCGGGAGTGTCAGCTTGGCCCTCATTGGCTTCCTCTCCCTGCAGATACTGTCTTATTCAGGGGCTGGGGTCCCTGTGGGCGTGGCCTGAGTAACAGCAGAAGGGAGGAGAAACTAGGGGAGGCGCAGCAGGAGTGCCAGCTTGGCCCTCATTGGCTTCCTCTCCCTGCAGATACTGTCTTATTCAGGGGCTGGGGTCCCTGTGGGCGTGGCCTGAGTAACAGCAGAAGGGAGGAGAAACTAGGGGAGGCGCAGCAGGAGTGCCAGCTTGGCCCTCATTGGCTTCCTCTCCCTGCAGATACTGTCTTATTCAGGGGCTGGGGTCCCTGTGGGTGTGGCCTGTGTAACACCAGAAGGGAGGAGAAACTTGGGGAGGTGCAGCGGGAGTGCCAGCTTGGTCCTCATTGGCTTCCTCTCCCTGCAGCTACTGTCTTATTCAGGGGCTGGGGTCCCTGTGGGCGTCAGCCCTTGGGTGACATCCAAAGGGTGTCGCCCGTTGGCTGGGGACGTGGTGCGGTGCCCAGCCCTCTGTTTGTGGGAGCCTGGTGCCGAGACCTGTGATCTGCCTTGGAGGGGGAGTCGGCGTGGAATTCCGGGATCTGCGAGGCAATACGATGTAGCGGGTGCTTTGGGAGTCAGCAAGGACTCGCCCCGGCGGCAGCTGGCATCCCTCCGACTTCCCAGCAACTGTTAAGGATCGGGGTGACTACGAACTGTAAGCCAGGGGCTTGGGGAAGCCCTGGGACGGGAAACGTCGGCCCAACTATCCCCTCGCTCTCTGGACCAGAAGCTACCTGGTCGATTACAAAGGCAATACGCCGGCAGCTGCAAGTGGGAGATCTGTATAGCACGGCCTTGGCCCGCGTTATCTAGTGCAGAGTCCCGCACCTGGGTTAAGCCCCTGATGGTCATCCGCAGGGTTGATTACAAACTGAAAGCCAGGGGTTTGGGGGAGCTCTGGGACTGGGAAGGTTCGCTCAGCCATCCCCCACCAAGTAGACGTGCCATCAGCCGCTTGCCGGCGGCAGCGAGCCAAAGGGCAGCATTCCCCTGGGGGCCTTTTGGGCTGTAGGGGGTGGTAGTGCGGGATCGTCCTGTTTGCGTACCACTATATCTGGATGTTAAGCTGTCTACTCCTTAAATTCTGGTCTTAAGTTGCGCAATAAGAGTAAAGAGGTGGTCAGAGTAGGGGGCACCTCTCGGGGGTGAAACTGGGACCGGAATTATCTCTTGCTAGTTAGCTGAAGGCCGGTTATCTCTGGATTTGTAAGTAGGGTATTCCTTGCCTTACTTGAGCTTCCAGTAGCCTTGGGCTTTTTGTAGAAGCAGGAGTTATGACACGAAGGAGGAAACAGCAGGGTATGCTGACGAGAGCGCAGGTCCGTGCAACACAACTCAGTCTGGATAATTTTGTGACAACTGTTGGTTTACGGCCAACCTTAGGGCTGACCCCAACATCTGATGTAGCTCCACAAGTGGCGGACCCACTTGGTAGCCCCAAAAACAATGTGGAGTGTGGAACTTCCTCCATTTCTTTTGGCCATGACTCTCCCCTATCAGCTGAATAGAGAGGAGCGTCTCCTTACACATCACCCTTCCAAAAAGCAGTTGGGGATGCATCATTATTGGACCTTCTGAGCAGACAGTGTTACCTAATTGGTGATTTGGTGGCCAAGCTTAGTACCCAGCTGACAGATTTTCATGATCAGCTTGGCAGGCAGGCAGGCCCAGCGGCTTGATGGTCTGATGGCTCTTTTGGGGTCCTGTAGAGAGGAGATTTGTAGGATTGGACATTCTAAATTACCTTGTAGTGCTGTAGCTTCCACTCAAACACCTACACAGGACTATCTGGGCTGTTCATCAGAAATCCAGCCCCCGGGGGTGGTGGACCTTAGGCGGTCTAAACAGGATATACTTATTGGTAGGCATGAGGCACCACTTAAACTTGATGATGCAGCTGTGGCCCTTAGTATTAGGGCCCTCCCATCTGGGGTTTTGCCAAAATGGAACTCTAAACAAAACATTTCCTGGCATCTTTCAAGTATTTTGGGCTACCCTCTTCCTTATAGACAGTTTATACGTTTTGTTCTCCTTCCATCCCCCCCTGAGAATCAAAGAGTGGTGCTTTTCTTTAACTCCTCTGATATAGCAAACAACTTACTGGCCCATGTTGAATTATTTAGATCCTGGGGTGTTTACTTATCCAGAGTATATTCTGACCCGGTGGTGCGCCCATTATTATCCGCCAAAGTAATTGGCAGAGTGGCTAGGGGGGTAATAACAGCAAGGCCCTTAAATCCCCTTTGCTCTACAGACAGAAGCCTGCGGGCCTCTAACCCTAATTTCCTTGATTTGCCTAAGCGCACTTTTTGTGCGTCCCCCCTAGGATCTATTAACACCCGACTGAGGGCGCTGGCCAGGGGAAAGGAGGATTGTGGCCCCTATGTCACCTGCGACCCCCTGCCCAATAAAACTAGTGATTCTGGCACGACTCCTACCTTGGGGGTATGTCAGACACATTCGGAGGCCTCAGGCCTTGAAGTTAGCCTGGAAGCCGGAGTTGGCCAGAATACTCTCCCCATGACCAGTGTTTTACCAGAACTATTAGATCATGCGGGAGGAAGGGATTGTCAGGTGGACAAGGATTGGACAGTCATCAGGAAACCAACAGGTCCCAGCTATAATCTGGGCAGGCCATCTTTGTTGTTAGTAGACAGCTCAGCGAGTGGGAAAGGTGATCCCGTGACTATGCAGAGGCTGGATTCAAATCTGAGTTCCAATACATGACTATTGGGCAAGGATTATCACAAGGGACTCCGGCTATGCTCATGGAACATAGCCGGATGGGAGAGACATAGGGAGGAAGCGGAGCGTTTATTCCAGTCCCAGGCATGTCAGATAATCCTAATACAAGAAACATGGGCTAGGGTACATCTGGAATTGGAGGGCTATGTGTCATACGAAGTCCCGGCCATTAGTTATAATGCCAGAGGCAGGGCCTGTGGAGGATTGGGCTGTCTGCTTCAGGAAAACCTGGAGCGGAGGGAGTTCAAGCTCATTCAAGTACCACAAATAGCATTGGGATTCTCCGTTAAGTTTGGCCCTAGTACTTTGATCATCCTCTCAATCTATATTCCCCCCTCCAATGCTAACTCCTACAGGGACTCGATGTGGTGTGATCTGGAGACTCTGTTGGAGGAGTTAATGTATATCCATCCTGAAGGCCTTTTTTGCATTATGGGAGACTTTAACGCAAGGCTGGGCAAAGATGACATAGCTCTGGCTCCCTATTGCGATCTGAGTTCCAGGGATCAGACAGATTGGCTGACCCCAAGGACTTTTAAGGATGGGGGGATAAATTCTTCTGGAATTCGGTTGGCCAAATTAGTGGCTGCCTTAAACTTGTACATTCTAAATGGAGCAGGGCCAGGGGATGAGGAGGGGGAATTCACTTATATTGGACCCAGGGGATCCAGTATAGTGGATTATGCCCTGGCATCTGCCCCACTCCTTCCCTATGTGGACCACCTTGAGATAGGGAACGAGTTGGTAAGTGACCATCTCCCATTATTTTTATCTATTCATCTGCCTGTGGTGAAAGGGAGATCCATTTGCTTTTTACCTAGTGAAGCCGCCACTCGTGAAATCCACAAACCCCGAAAGTGGGATGAATCACTGGTCCAGGTAGTAAAGGACAAGCTGGCATGCCTGGAAAATGTCCAACTTAGGGAAGCTATTCTTGGGGATCCTGACCCAGAGGAGCTGATTGGTGCTTTTGAACAACTTAATGCTAACCTCGCTAAGGTTATTTTTAGCGTAGATGAAGGCCCGCGGGGGCAGCGCCTTAAGCACGGACAACCATGGTTTGATAAGGATTGCCATAAAGCACGAAGTAAACACATGCGCATATATAAGAACTATAGGAAAAGTTCTACGTCCAAGCTACCTTTAGAATATTTTATATGCAAGAAGCAGTACCAACAGCTTATTGCGCAAAAGAAAAGAATGTATGTGGAGGGTAAATGGGTAAGCTTGATGCAGGCAGCAACACAAAAGGAGGACAGGAAGTTTTGGCAATTAGTAAGGGGGGCAACCTCGAAGTATTGTGATACCGGTGTAACTTCTATACCACCGCAGCATTGGGTGGAGCACTACAAGGTAGCGCAGGAGGTAATTAATGCCGCGACTAACAACTCGTTGGAGGTGGTGTGGGGTGATTTACACCCCTGGCCTCCAGTTATGGCTGAGGAGGTAGAGCAGCTAGTGTCCACCTTTAGGAATAATAGGGCCCCCGGCCCAGATGGGATTCGGATAGAACTCATCAAGGAGTTCCCGGACTGGTGGTTCCCCCTGCTGGCCGCGTTATTCACAATGATCAACAAAACAGGCAGAATACCAGAATTATGGACAAGGGCAGTGGTTGTCCCCATTTTTAAAAAAGGTAAGAGATCAAATCCTGCTAACTATAGGCCCATCAACTTATTATCTGTTGTTGGTAAAATCTACGCCAAATTTTTATTGGGTAAACTGCTGGATTGGGTACAACAAGAAAAAATCCTAGCAGAGGAACAAGCGGGATTTCAGAGGGGCTGCTCCACGATAGAGCAATGTTATATTCTAAACCATCTAGCTCATAAGTACCGCTCTCATACGGGCTCACTCTTTGCTGCCTTTCTAGATCTAAGATCTGCTTTCGACTCTCTGGATAGGCCCATTTTATGGCAGAAGCTCCAAAATACAACTATAGACTGTAGATTACTTAATTTAATCAAAGCCCTGTACGCAAAATCATCTGTAGTGGTCAGAATAGATGCTAAAGGCCACACCACCGAGCCAATAAGTACCTATACAGGTGTTAGACAGGGATGTGTATTGGCCCCAGTCCTCTTTAACCTTTATGTAAATGAGGTAATACCAAGTATGTCAAATATGGCCTTTTTTCCACCTAAATTAGGCAATAGAGCACTGGGAGCGTTGGCCTATGCGGATGATATTGCTCTTCTATCCCAGACTCGGATTGGTCTGATGAGACAACTCGGGGCCTTTGCAACTTTTTGCGAGGACCATAAACTGAGTATAAATTTTGAGAAAACCAAAGTGTTGGTCTTTTCAAAAAAGAGGAAACAGCAGACTTGGTATATTCAAGGGCATCCTATCCAGCAGGTCAATTCCTTTCGATATTTGGGCCTTGTGTTCCATCAATCGGGTTTGTGGAATGAGCATATCACCAGAGCCATCCCAGTTGCAAAAAATACAGCTCGTTCTATCTATGGCCTTTTTAAGAGACAGGGTCAGACTGCAACAACCTCGGCCCTAAAAGTCTTCAACAGCAAGGTGGGTGGCCAGCTAACATACGGAGCAGAGATTTGGGCTCCTTTCCAAGCACATAGATTAAATACCGTCCAGTCTAGATTCTTGGCTGAACTGGTTGGGAGACCCATTGGCACCTCAAATGCAGTTCTCAGGCTGGAAACGGGAAGTGTTAGTCTCCAGGCCCGAGCCATGGCGCAAGCACTGAGCTTTTGGGCCAAGTTACTTACTCAGCAGTGCTCGTCACTGCTGAGGGAAGCTATCAAGGACCCTTTTTCCTCTCCCTGGTTGCAGCAAATGGAACTGAAGGTTAAACAGCTGGGATTATCCCGAGAGTACCTAGTGCACGAATCAAAAAATGCCGTGTGCGGGGAACTTCTTTCCAGGGCTGTAGATATTGGATGGCAAGAAGATGTGGGTAGGGTCAGAGACTCGCAACATCTTCGTACTTACATGGATTGGATCCCTTCTCAGGGAGTAATTGCTAAGTATTTAGAAATCTCCATTTCAGGAAGGGCCAAGGCACTGTTCCTTTCTGCCCGGGTCAATGCCATGCACTCGCGAGTCACTGAGGGCAGGGTCCAGGGAACTCCCTATACGGAACGTCTATGTCCGTATGATATGGAAACAGCGGAGACGGTTTCTCATATCTTTTTACATTGTCATCTATATGATGTGATCAGGGAGAAGTTTTTGGCACCAATCCTCCTGAAAGTAAGGGGAAGAGCCGATGAAAGTATATTGACCCATTTGCTGAATAGCACAGACCTCTCAGTTATAAAGCAGGTAGCTGCCTTTCTTGTCCAGGCCCACTATTGTAGAGATAATTTTCTAAATTTTAGACTGGTTATAGGAGCTGAATCCCCTTAAGCTCTGGATTGTTACTCGCATTTATATTTATAACATTCTATTTATGATATAACTGACCAATTACTTTGTAATAGGACTGATGTTTTATTCTTTTTGTTTGTTGGTGTGCAATGGCCTAGAGCCACGCAAATAAAAACTTCATTCATTCATTCATTCTGTGTCCCTGCACTCCTTTGCCCTCATCAGGGTGGTGGACCAGTTAGGCTGGTCTGCCCCCAGAGACCTATGAAGCCAATTAGATTCCAGAAATCTCTGAGCGATATAACCACTGATTTTGATGGCTGCTCTATGGCTGGCTGGTCGAGTTGTGGAATACCACGCTGACCAAGGCCATTGACATGGTATCATCCAGGTGTCCACTACTCTCATGGCATCAGCACAGGTCTTCCTGGTTTATGGGGGGCCTACGGTGGATGAGGAGGCAGGTGGAGCACGGATAACATTTGACTTGCGCTGAAGCTGACTGATTGCACCAATGATCAATTTTGAAGGACTATGGCATGGCTAGAGTGGTAGCAAGGACTGCTCTGCTCTCTGCTGCCATAGCATCTGCAAAGTCCCGTCCGGCAGAGCTATTCCAGGTGGTGAACAGCCTGGTGAATATAGGCTGCTTCCGTCTTGTGGTTGTCATCTTTTGCCCGCTGTGAATAGGAACTGAACACCTATTTTGCACTCAAAACCACTCGTATTCACCTCGACATGGGGGCTGCTAATTCTTTGGCAGAGTCAGAATTTGGGGCTGTGGAGGCTCAGTCTTGTCCTGTTTATTTGGATCAGCTTCAGTTGGTGTCACCCACCGAGGCAGAGGATGTTCTTAGGGCAATGCAGGCAACCAGTTGTAAATTATTTATTTTATTTAACTATTTCAATCCCACACTTTCCCTTGAGCTCAGGGTGGCTCACGCTTCAATTTATTAACTCTAACAATTAACATTAAACTAATTAACTCAACTAGTAATCCTCACAACAACCCTATGAGGTAGGTTAGGCTAAGAGATCTGAGACAGGACCATGGTCACCCAACAAGTTCATGACTAACGTGAGTCTTGAACTAGGCCCAGCCCGGACCCGGACCTAGTACTGCACTCTTAACCACTACACCACACTGGCTCTCCAGTTTAAAGTAGATCCTTGCCCGTCCTGGTTGGTGAAAGCCAGCTGTCTGTGATTGGGCTCTCTGCTGTCTGGGATTGTCAGTGTCTCCCTTCAGGAAGGCAGGGTGCCGGATGTCCGTGGTCAAAAACCTATAATTTGATGCTGACTCCTTGGGCAGCTATTACCCCATCTCTAACCTTCCCTTTTTAGGGAAGGTTATTGAGTGTGTGGTCACCAGACAGCTACAGGGACATCTAGATGCAATCGGATCCTGGACCCATGTCAGTCTGGCTTTCATCCTGGGTATAACACTGAGACTACAGTTGTGGTGTTGGTCGATGATCTTCACCAAGAGATTGACAGGGGATATTGTACCCTGTTGATCCTTTTAGATCTTTCGGAGGCCTTTGATATAGTTGACCATGAGTTATTGTTGTCATGGCTGTGGGACCTGACAGGTTCGTGGGATGGTTCTAGAGTGGTTCCATTCATTCCTGTCAGGGGGTGTTGGGCAATTGTTCTTCTTCCCCCTCCTCCCCCCTCTCTTGTGGGGCCTGTCCCACAGAGTTCTATCCTGTCTCCCCTCCTGTAACTGTTCAATGTGTATATAAGACCTCTGGGAGAGATCGTGCGTAGCTTTGGAGTATGTTGTCTTCAATGCGGAGGACACCCAAATCTATTTATCCTTTTCAACCAAGCCAGGCCCTGCAATCTTGGTGCTACTGCTTACTCAGTGCCTGGCTGCTATTGGGGACTGGATGCAGGTGAGCTATCTGAAGCTGAATCCAGACAAGACTGATGTGATAGTGGTTGGCTGGCGCTATGACCTGGGGGGATTGGAATTCCCATCATTGATGGGGTCCGGTTTCCCCTCGCTACTCAGGTGCGTAGCCTTGGGGTGCTCCTAGATCCTCAGCTGCGCCTGGAATATCAGGTTGCAGCTGTGGCCAGGAGTGCCTTTCGCCAATTGCATCTGGTGAGAAGACTGTGCTCCTTTCTTTCCAACGTGAATTTGATGACCATCATCCATGCCTTCATTACCTCAAGTCTGCACTACTGCAATGTGCTCCACATGGGGCTGCCCTTGAAGACTGTTTGGGGGCTGAAGCTGGTGCAGAATGCAGTGGCTTGCTTCTTGATGGGGGTGAGAGCACATTACACCAGTGCTTAAGAGTCTGCACTGGCTGCCTATAGCATCCAGGGCACAACTCAAGGTGATGGGATTGAGCTATAAAGCCCTAAGTGGCGTGGGCCCTACATATCTGAAGGACCATATTTCTCCTTATGAACTTCATGGCCTTAAGCTCTGCCAACGGTGCCCTCTTTCAGGTTCCACCATTGGCCCAGTTTCATACGACTCGGGTCCCCAGAGTGGCATTCTCAGTGACTGCTCCACAGCTTTGGAACTCTTTTCCCTTGGAGGTTTGCCTGAGCCCTAGTTTGAGTGTCTTCCAGAGGCAGTGCAAGACCTTTTTATTTGGCCAAGCAGGGATAGTTCTTTTGGCGGGTGCAAGGGGTGTGTTTTTGTTTTTTATGGGTTTTAGTTATGTGTTTTATATTTGTATTTGTTTTATGTATTTATTGTGAGCTTCCCTGAGCTTCAGGGGATAGGGTGGGATATGTCTAAATAAATACATTTTAGGCTGCATTAAAAGCATTGTTACCAAGGCCCTTTTTACACGGGCAGCACCCATGCATAAACACCCAGAAATCTGTGCACATGCATAAACACCCAGAAATCTGTGCACATGCATGCACACCCACCTCCACCCATCCCCCACACATGGAGCAACCAGCAAAAACAGCGGTTGCTCTGTGCGTGTAGATGGATGGAGGTGGGTGTGCATGCGTGTGCACAGATTTCTGGGTGTTTATGCGTGGGTGCCACTCGTATAAAAAGGGCCTTGGTAACAATGCTGCTAACGCAGCCTAAAATTTATTTATTTAGACTTATATCCCACCCTATCCCCCACCCACTGTACACGGGCCATGGCGCACACCGACCCTCCTGTGCCGTGGCCCGTTTAAAAAGGGCCCAAGTCAGCAGGAGTAATAATTCCACTCTTTCTGGCACTGGTGAGACCTCACCTAGAGTATTGTGTCCAATTTCAGGCACCTCCTTTTAAGAAGGACATTGACAAATTAAAGCAGATTCAGAGAAGGGCAACAAAGATAATTAAGGATCTGGAAAACATGTCCTATGATGACTCATAGGACATGCTTTTCAGATCTTTAATTATCCTGCCCCTCTGGACTAGCTCCTAGTCCATAGGCTATAAGAAAATATTAAGGAAACTGGGTGTGTGTTTAGAAGAGAAGATTAAATGGAGATATGATGATAGCAGCTTTCATCTATCTAAAGAGCAGTCACAAAGAAGCTGGCAACAGAGGTAACAGAGGGCATTGTAACAGAGGGCAAGACTAGAAATAACGGGCTCAAATTGCCAGGATGTAGATTTTGGTTAAATATTGGGAGGGGGAGGGGACTTAATAGCAAGAGCTGTTAGGCAATGGAACAAGTTGCTTAGGGAGATTATAAACCACACCACACCCCCAATTACTGGAAGTTTTTAAGCAGAGGCTGGACAGCCCTCTGTCAAGGATGGTATAGCAGGGGACATCCTGCATTCAAGCGGGGGTTGGATAGATGATCTTTGAAGTTCCTTCCAACTCTATGATTCTATGCTTGTTCTCTGCATAGGTGCTGCAAGACTGGAGAAAGTCTGCTCCAGAAGCTAGTCCAGAAGGGCAGAATTTGCTGATGAGGAGCTGAAATTCATGTTGAAATTTGAATATGCTATTTCAAAAGCTACCGGTTAATTTATTATTCCATCATTTGTTTTGGTAATTCATTATTCAAAAGTTAAATGTATGGTACTTGTGAATTAAAGGGTGTGTAGATTTTATTGTGAAATATTTCTCCCAAAAATATATATGTATACAGTAGCCAAAGCAATTGAAGCAACCAAGGTCAAACTCAAAGTCAAACTAACAGTGGGATTGATTGATTGATTGATTGATTGAGGACAGGCTCCAGTGGTCTCATCCTGGTGATCCTTGCTTGCCTTGTCAGGTCCTCTTTCCATCTGGCTGTTTTATTTATTAGACTCCACTCTAGGAGCTTCTTGGACCACCGCATTTTGACTGCTCATCTCAGTGTTCACCTCCCCTGCCCTTTCATTTTACACTTGCTGATCAAGCTTCAGGACTTTCTGCATCTCTGGCCCCTTTACATTAAGGTCTTTTACAATATCTGCTGTTGAAAGTCACCCCTTACCGCCTACTGAAATCAGAAATGGCTCCCCAGCTAGAAAGTACTGGGGTCTTGTGCTGTGAGCGAAGTTTCATCAAGCTTGCTCCATTTCATTTTCACCAATTAATTCATACTTTTGAACACTATTCTTTGCGCCCTGCATCAGGATAGCTTCTGTCAACTAATTGTGACCCTGGCTTCTGAGATCATGATTGAATGAGAGTCTCTCCTTCTTTTCAGCTTAGAAAAGAGACAGGGCATGCTGGAGATTTGCAAAGTCATGAAAGTTGCAGAGCAGGTAAAAAGGGAACTGTTATTTGTCCTTTCTCAAGGGAACACCCAAAGAAATTAATTGACAACCTTTTTTAAACAAACAAAAGGGAGTTATTTTTATGTTCACTGGACAACTAACCTTTGGAACCCATTGCCAGCTGAGGAAGTTGGGAGAGCCAATAGCATAATTGGGTTCAAAAAGAGGATTGGATAAGTTTTTAACAGATAGGTCCATAAATGGCCATTAGTCAAGTTGGTCACGGGATGAGGCCTCCAACTGCTGGACTCTGGGAGTGAACAGCATGGAATGGATCCTTTCATTATGACCTGCTCTTCATTTCACTGAAGCTGCTAATGTTGGAGACAGGATACTGGGCTAAATGGACCATTGATCTGACCCTGTATGACAATGAGTGTGGTAGAGGCAATGACTGTACCATCTCTGTGAGGATGTGCAAGCTTTTGAAGTTAAGGAAAGAAATATGGCAATAGGAGAAGTTCAAGGCAGAGAGTAAAAACAAGATAAAATAGCTTATTTTCTGCACTCCTCTCCTTTGCTACTTCTCTTGCTCCAATGGATATTGATTGAAATACATTGAAGGAAACCTGTTGACCAAACTGGTTTTGATTTCACCAACATTTGGTACAATTTCTAGAGTCTCTGAAGTGTTCAAAGTGCTTTGCAATCCATATCTCATTCACTCTCTCACAAATCCAGTGAGGTAGGTCATTATAATTCCCTTTTTACAGATGGGAAGCTGAGGCTGAGATAATTACTTGCCCAAAGCCATCTGGTGAACTCATGGTTAAGACAAGATTTGAACCCAGGTCTCCAGGGATGGTGTTAAGATTGGCAGACCCAAGGGTGTGAGAGGAGGGGTGTGTGCAGGGTCCAGGGTTGGGTCATCAATGGGAGGCAGGGAGACAAGTGGCATGCTCTGCAGGAAGCCCTTGCCCAAGGTGCCTCTGAAGTGGAAGCAGCCATGCTACCCAGAGTCCCACAGTCACCCCTGCGGGGCTTCCAGGGTGTGGGGCCTCTGAAAGGGCAAGGCCCTTCGGGGCCAGTTGGGGGCCGAGGGGCCTGTTGGTGTGATTAGGTGGGAGGGAGTGGTTGGGGTATGGGGAATTGTACAATTATTAATGTTGAACATTTAATATTTAGGGGTTTGCTCGGGCCGTTGTGGGCTTTCTGTAGGGGTATATTGTGGAGGGGTGGGTATTGTATTGAAGAGGAAGTGGAAATGGCTGTCTCCCCCCGGTGAGAGAGGGGTGGAGCCAGCAGTATACCCTGGTGGCAGCAGGGTATGGTAGTGGGGGTGAGGGGACCATTGACCTGTTGTGTAGGTGTGGTCAGAGGGGGTATTAGTTGGGGGTTTTGTTGACATGTATGATGATGATATTGTCTGCTGGGTCCCCTGCGTGGGAGTGAACCCTAGCAATGTATATTTATAATGTTGTACTCTTCCTTGAGTCTTTGGAGAGAGGCGGGATATAAATTAAAATGCGATGCGATGTGATAGACTCCCATTGCCCCTGCACAAGGCTGGTTCTGCTGGCCTTCTTGTCCAAGCCCAACACCTCATCCACTAGGCTAACCCATGGTGCCCTGGTAGCTGTTTAGGCCTCCACCCAACAAGTGACTTGAGCTAGTGTGTTCCAGTGTTGGAGCTGGAACTGTCCAGGCTCTTCTGATCCCTGGTTGTAGACTGGGGTGCTGGCAAGAGGCCAAAGCAGTCAGCTGGTGGACTAGACTTGGGAGAAGTAAGATGACACCTCTCTGTTATTCACCTTAAATCCTATCAATGGGACTTGAGGAGTCTTCTCAAGGCTCTGGATCTGGGTGGATCCATTGAGTCAATAGGTGTCTTCAGACGTTACGAGATCACGGTGAATACCCACCTGTGGTCACCGTGTCTCTAACGTCTGTTTGGCGGGCGCCAGATGTTCGCCACGGTGAATCCCCACATGGGGTCAGTTTGAACCACGTTTCCCGGGCTAGCCGGGGGAATGTCCTGGGAAGCGTGGTCAAACGGACCCCGGGCGGGGACCAACGAAAAGTAACGTCTGGCCGTTACATGGCCCGGGATCCCCGGCGGGATCCCGGGCCATGGCGCTTCTGGCCCAACGCGGCGGCCGCAATGGCCCCGTCGCCCGCCCGTTTCCTCGGAGGGCGGGCGGCGGGGTGCGTGGAGGGGGCGGGGACGTGCGGCTGCACGTTGCGCCTCTCGGCCCCACCCCCTCCCAGTTTCCCCGCTGGGATCCCCCCGGCACGTCTGATATGGCGTGACGGGGTGACCCTGGCGGGGAATGAAGCCGGTGATTTCGGTACGGGGCCAAAGGGCCCCGTAACGTCTGAAATCACCCAATGTGAAGTATGAGAACCAAAGAAGATAGGGAGACTCAAAGGGTGTGAACAAATGAGACAATAACCCACACCAGGTGGATGTCCACTGCCTGTGTATTAGGCGTATGCCCCCACTGGACCCACAGCCCCTACTTGCAGCAGCATTTTGGAGAATATGGAGCCATGCAGGCGAATGTGGGCTAGTCAATTAGGTTGTGTGCAACACTTCCACGTGTATAGGTCTGCCAGCACCATAGAGTCGCAGGCAAAAATCCTAGACCATCCAAGGAGTGACCGCTTCCTGTCCCTCTCTCCACTCTCACTCTTACTTGAGGCTGCCATTTAGGGCTGCCCGCAAGTGCATGAAATACATGCAGGGTGCTTTCTGTTTATTAGCCGGGACTAAACATGTGAGTGGGGGCTGAGGAGGGCTGCACAGACTGAACATGGACTCCAATGGGCTATCGTCTCATTGAAAACACCCAAAGAAAGTCCACTGTAGTCAAGCAGGTGCAGAGAAGGGTAACGAAAATGATCAAAGATATGGAACAGCTTCCATACAAAGAGAGGCTCATTACATTAGGGCTCTTCAGCTTGAAGAAGAGACAACTGAGAGGGGACATCACATAAGTTTAAAAAATCATAAGCAGCATGGAACAAGTAAATAGGAAGCTGTTATTTACCCTCTCAAATAATACTAAAACTAGTAGGAGCCACTGCATGATACTAACTGGCAGCAGATTCAAAACAAACAAAAGGAAGTACTTTTTCACTCAACACACAATTAAGTTGTGGAACTTGCTGCCAGAGAATGTTGTGAAAGGCAGTAGTGTAAGCAGGGTTCAAACAAGGCCTAGACAAATTCTTAGAGGATAGGTCCCTAAATAGCTATTAGTCAAGTAAGTCAGGGGACACAACCTCTGCCTGTCAGGAACTAGGAGGGAACAGTAGGCAATGGGTCATGTGTATGACCTGTTGGGTATTTCTTCAAAGCACCATAGAGTGGCTGCTATCAGAGACAGGATGCTGGGCTGGATGGACCATTGGCCTTACCTAGTATAGCACTTTTTCTGGGTTAGGACTGGAACCTGGGAAAAGAAGGTTCAAACCTCATTTCAACCATGAACTCACTAGATAGCCTTGGGCAAGTCATTTTCTCTCAACCTCAGTTCCCCATCTACAAAAATAGGAATAATAATGGACTACCTCACAGGAATGCTGTGAAGGCGGATTAGATATCCCCCCCCCCTTTCCTTTTATTCCTCCAACACAAAGGGGTGCATTCTCATGATCAACTCTTACACATTAAGAACCCTTAACCCACTTTTTAATCACCTTCCTGTCTCACAATCGGTGAGTAATTTGTACCCCTCTCCAGAAGAGGTTCAAGTGTGCTAGTATTCCCAAATAACTAAGAAGACTCCCATAGGTTGAACACTATAAAATCCAAAAGGAATGGAATCATAGTGGATTATGGGACACCCTCACCCTACCCACTGCAAATGTTAAGGGAGACAAAAAGGGTGCATGAGAAAGCTGAGAACCCGTCCTCCTCACCCACCCCCTCCTATTTCACCCATGCATGAGATTCCCCTTACAAGTGGGATCCTCCTAAATCTTCCAATGGAAAATAGAACGACGAGGTTGCCAGAATTCCATCTATCCATGCTGCACGCTCCCCCTTGCCTCTAGGCTCCTTTGCGCGGAATTCTCCAACGTGCCCATTCTTTTAAATATCTTCTGTGCGCGAGATCGCTCGTCTCCTTTGAAACGTGGAGCAAACCTAAATTCGCTTTCAATATTCAACACCGTGCTTGCTTTCTTTCTTTCTAGTTAAGATGCTCCGTATAGGAGTGGGGAGGGGTGGCACTTGAAGGGAGCCTTCTCAACCCGATCAGTGTGATTTTTCGATTTCCATTTCATGCATTGCAAAGACAAAAACCTGAGACACAAGCACTGGCTCTACAAATCATTTACTGCGAAGTTGCCCCACTGAAGCCCATAGTCCTTTGGTTGAAACCTTTGCCATATCGGTGTCCCTGTCCCCCTTCTCCCTCCTTTTAATCTCTGATCAAACTCGTAATTCAGTCTAGGTAAGGATTGCCCTCTCTGATCTCTTACTTCAGTCTAAAGCTATGAAGGTATTTTCCATTGAACTCTGAGACCGTGAGCTGATCTGAAAACAAAAAAGACTCGGTGTGTAGGAACGAGGGTTTCTTTGTGTGGAAAGAGAGGAGGTGGCTGCCCCTTATCAACCCCCAGCAGATGCCCGCTGCCTTGATCCAAAACCCGAGCCCTCAAGGTGAATCAAACAGAGACGACAACCACAAGCGAGTATTTCATTTTTTCCTCATCCAGAAGCCCTTAGCGTCTGATGCATGCCAGACAATAGGAAATTTATAACCCTAAAGGAAAACAAGGGACAGGCGCAGGCAAAGATCCCGTTTTGGGGATGACAAGCTGTGACTAAGCTTAAATTATTAGACTCTTAAAAACTTTACCCTCCTTGCCAAAATAAAAGCTCGTCGTAATTTTTTTTTGTTTTTTTTGTTTTGTTACAGTAAATTATGTCTGGTGGTTTAGATTCCAAGGAGTGCGTCGTAAATTCAGTTTTCACACTTGCTATATTCTTAAAGGCGAGGGGGAGAAGGAGGGGTAACTCTAGGCTTCTAGGGGAGAGGGTTAACTCGAGAAGAGAAAATTGCAACCGTACTATAAATTGATTTAAGCCTTTAATGGGGGGAGGGGGCTTAAAATGACCCCAAAAAACTTAGAACCCATAAGTTAATATTATGGGTTCACATTACTTCAGTTCTATTCGGCGCTTTGAAAAATAAAGCCGGGTAGAGGATTTTCTTCATCTAAAACAATTACAACTGGAAGGTTATTTCCCCCCGCAGCTGCTATTCTCTAGATTCTTGAGCTGCGGATGTTAGAAAAGAAAACTGATGGGGAAAGCATTTTTAAAAAGAGGTAATCAGCTTGGATCACCTTCAAAAATACAGCTTCGGTTCTCCCTTGCTTTATTTATAAGTCAGATACTCCCAGACACTCCCATGGCTACTTTATTCAACATGGGGAATGGAACGGTAATAAGTCAAAATAGCAAGTTAATGGGAGTTCTACAAACTGCGCTCTTGCGTTGACATATATATTCGATAAAATTTGAAAGAACTTATTCGGTAGGGTAGCCATTTAAAACAATCGTTTTCAGAGCTCCATTTCCCCCCTACTAAAATTAGAGCATACATTCTGCCCGAAAGATGGGGGCAGGAAACCGGTAAACGGTACCCGACTTGAATTTTTATTCAACAGTATAAGGACGGAATTTTCAAGAATGGGTGGAGAGTTGAATTTAATAAATTAAGCACTAAATAGAAGGGTATTGCTGATGACACTCAAATCCAGTGGACTTTGATGGACAATCTGCCATCCCTGAAAGTGACGTCAGTTTTAAGGTACAATCCTGACTCCACTTGAGTCAGTGGCTTCATTTTAATTTACATCAGGGGATTTAAAACTGTGCCCCCTTAGTGATTGCGAATTTGAACACACACACCCCCTTCTGCCCCTGTTAAACCGGGTTTAATGTCAAAATTGGAAACGCCAATCAAATTCTGATGATAATCAAAGCAAGTCATTCACATGGGCTTCGGGATCAATGCATGCTTTCCACAAGGTTTCCCTACAGCTGATCTGAAATGTAATCGCAAGTTTAGCTGACTAGAAACACCCACGAGAGATGCATTAAGGAACATTTGTGTGATCCTTTGCCTTGGTGGATTTCAGGGGGAACCAAAAGTTTATACAACTATACAGGGAAAAATACAATCCAGGGAGGTGTTTGGATTTCTGTAGCCACTTGTGTGCGATAGATTTAAAAACAAGCAAATAAAATAAGCATGCATTTAAGAGCCACCCTGGATTTTCAAATATTGCATTTGAAAATGTTAAAGGCGACGATGAAATGTTCTGTCACCATCAAAGGGACCATGAGATACTAATAACTCGATCGGCACCCTGTCTTTCACTGCCACTCTGCGAGGCAAGTGTCGACAAGGATTAGTTACTAAATAATAATGTTCCTCTTCAAAATTATTGCTAGCAGTAAGAGAAATACAAAAATAAATAAACAAACACACGTAAGGTTATAATATCTTTTATCCTAGAGCCAAAATATCTTAATAAAACATTGTTCTTTCATCGTACTGTCCCTCTGGGAAATTAAAAATTGCTTTACATGATACTTCCAAACTCTTGGCAAATTATTTATATATAATGAAATATAGTAGTAATAATTATTATTATTAAATAATAATGTGTGTATGTGGGCGGTGAATAAAATACATTTTTGCCACTTAATTTAAGATGAGAGTGGAACAATAGTAAGTGAAAAGTTTTTATATGTACACACTGCTACTCTATAATTAAGGCAGGGACACTGTCCGTGTGCGTGTGTATATATTGATCTCTATAGCTACCTCTGTAAGTATAGAATTTTTGCCACATTATTCAAGATAGATGGCAATGAAAAAATAAGTTAAAGTGCTAAAATATGTGTATGTGCTTAGCTGCATATTTCTAAATAGATAGATTAGACAGATGGCTCTCTGTGGATGTACAGATAAACAAACATACACAGTATGTGTATGTTCATACACTTTCACAATTCACATACTACTGTTCAACTCACTTTTATAAATATCCATATAGAGATATAAATACACACAGATTCACATTATGACTTAAAATTGCTCCACTTCCATTTAGAAAGAAGTGACAAAAATCTTATATACGGTCTCATATTTATTTTAGGTGATATCATGCTATTTGGACAAGAATTGGGGGGAAATCGCCTGCCTAAAGCAATTTTTAATTTCCCAGAGGAAACAGAGGACAGGAAGGAGAAAAACTGTTCAAATACCCTGAAGAAAATTTATCGTAGGAATTTCATTCGCGAAACTATGCTAGGCTTGATTTATTTTAAGGGATAGTAACTTCTGAACTCCATAATCCCTCTCCCAAACTCCCCAACACCCTTTCACTTTAGCACATGGCAAATGGTATACTAAGCCGTTAAGCGGTTTAGGTTAAAAGCAGCTCAGGAAATAAACTTTTAAAACCTGTTTCTGGGTTGGAAATTATATCTAAAGCGCCGGACCTCGGCACTGCTAAGCAAGCCAGAGCAATTGCTTTTTTAGATCCGTAAATAGTTTTGAATAACAATACATAGCTACCATTTGGCCTCGTGTGTAGATTTCCAAAGTAAATCACGTTGCTATGGCTTATGATTTTACAGAACACTCCCTCAGTTATAAGCACAAAAATTAATCTGTAGAAAGTAACGACTTTATTAAGCTTAAAGAAAGTGGAAAACTGCTATAATAATGTGGAGTCTGGATGACCAACTCGGTGTTTTTTTTTCTTGCTATGACTAGAAACCCGCTTCTCTTCATCCACAAATATTTAGCCACTTTTCGATCAACTGCTGATCCCTAAGCGCCTCCAGCTTCTGTTTACAGTTTTTGAGTCTGTTTTAACTTTTTGACTCTATGAAAGTGTTTCCCTGAGTTTTTATTTATACTCGGAGAGCAGCAGGTTCTTCTTTGCTCAGTGTTCATCTGAGGAGGGGAGGCGCACATACAATTAAATTGCAATTAACAGTGAAAGAAAGAGTCAGACGCCAAAAATGCTAGGTTTTCCTAACACGAAGTTACTTCCATTGTGGATAAGCGGAGGAAAAGGTACCTTTTAGCCGAAATATTTCATGTCGACACTTTAAATCCTGTTCTGTTGCCATTTTAATGAAAGGCAGAGATGGAGCTGCTGAAATTAACAGGAAAGGGTGCTGGTGTTTTCAGTGTGTTTTACTCTCTCCTTTTTAATGAATCAACCTGTGTCTTAAAGAAGTTTTTAAGTCTTCAGATTTTTTTTTGATTATTTTTTTTTAAAATCACTTCATGCACTCATGTTCCAATCACATGTTTTTTTAATTCTCTTCCACATATGAATGAGTATATTATGGTGTCAATCACTGTTGCAAGAGAGATCCCATTCAGCCATCTATGACCGTTTTCACACAAAACACTCTCCACCCACTCCCCACCCACTATACATGTTGCAGGGCTGCAGTGTTGCCCTATGGGTGCCCTGTAACATGTATAGTGGGTGGGAGGTGGGTGGAGAGTGTCTTGTGTGAAAACTCCCTATATAATATATACACACACACTATACGTTAACATCCATTATAGAGTGGAGTTGGGAGAGAGAGAGATTACTATGTATATAATTAATACATTACATTTATTCACCTTCCTACAGAGATGGTGGCTTTGGTGGCAGCAGAGTCTACATATTGGTAGCATAAAGCAAATGAGAATTCAAACAACCAATCAATCAATTCAAAATGAGAATTTATTTCCCCCTCTTGAGCTCCAAAGGCTTGTTTTCTTATTCTGCTTTTAAAATATTTAAAACCAATTAAGGTAAGAAGAGGAAAGGGAAAAGAGAACAGGCAAACCACCAATGTGGGTTACAATCTATGAATTGTTTCAGTGCTGTTTCAGTAAAGTATGACAAAGTTGTGACTTCATTATTTCAATCCAGGTAAAGAAAAGACTTTTGATGCATCATCATTGTTACTTGGATGCTAATGGGACAAACGCAGTTGCAATCTGACATTCCCCTCCTCCCCCCTTTCTGTGCTGTGGAAACAACCTTCTACACGAGATAATCTTTGAAATTGAGGTTGGAGACAAGTCACCTCTGGATCTGAAACGTGGCAGCAGTTTGAAGAGCCCCAAACATAGGGGAAGGGGGAGGGGGAAGAAAAATGCTACCAATAGAAAGAAAGTACAAGGAGGAATTTTGGGCACAGAAGAATAAAGGTCTGCTATGGTTTTGGTCATGTTCCCCTTGTCAAGTCAAGTCTTTCATTGACTGCATGTGATAGATCTCATTCCTTTACCTATGGCTGCTTTACATTTGGTTTCTATCCAGTCCCTGAATCTGCCCCCCAGCCCCTAACCTCAAGCACTGAAGGGTGTCTTCAGAAGGAAGGCAGCAGAGATGAGAGTAGGGCTGTAGGTCATACCTGCTGCCGGTATCTCAGCTCCCTTCCCCTACCCAATCATACACTCTGGGTGTTTTTAAATGAGCAAGGTTTGAGGGCGGCAGTGTGTCTATGGTAGCTGAGGGGCACAGCTGTGGAGCATTCACTCAGGTGGAGTTTGTGGGGAAGGATTCTAATAGGTGGCTGAGGCTCCCAGCATAGCTACCAATGGTTGCTGCCTCGCACTCCCCCTGCCACTGACCACGAGGGAGGGGGCAGCGCACTGGGCTGGCCTTTGAAAGTGATGTGTCCTGACGTGAGTGCTGGGGAACTCAGGCTCCACAGAGCTTGTAGTCAGCTCCTGTGACTTGCAAGGCTGTGTCCCCCACCCACTGTGCCTCTGAGCAGCAGCCCGGTCTGCTGGCATGGATGGCTGCCCCAGTTCATACGGGCAGGAGATGTGTGGCTGCGCGTTGCCACAGACGTTTTTTGGCTTACCCCACATGGCACATTCCTGATTTTTCTGCAGTGCTCTATGCATGGCCATGAGTGGGTGCTGCGTGGCTCATGGGAGCGTGCATCTCCCCACTCCACCTTCAGACAAGCAGTCAGATGAGTGGCTCCTGGGTGGCCATGCATGGTAGCAGCTCATTTAAAAACACCCTCTGTCTCACTATGCCTTCCCCGATTCTCTTGATCACCTCCATATCAGCTTCTTCATTCAGCTCCTTCCCCTTGCCCTGCAAATTTCTCTTCTACTTGCTGTCTCAAATTATGCTTCTATTTTGTCCCTAAAATAACTTGTACTCTACAGGTTAAGCATGAATGTGAGGTTTGGGGGTGATGACTGTCAACATCTCTATTTTTTATGCAGATCCATTAGCCATTTTAAAATTATCCATGTGAACCACCACCCCCGGCCCCAGACAACAGAAAAAAGAAAAAAAAAGGTCCCCCATTCTCATGATAGAACCTGGGTCTGATGCTCTACTTCCCAGTTAACAGAACTACAGTTCACTGACTTTTCTCCTGTCAGTGACTGTCACACTATTTTGATATTTAAATATAATCTTGCAATCCCAGGAAGTACCAAGACATGCAAAGTAGTTAAGCTGAGAAATCAGTATAGCTAAGTTGATAAGGTTTTGGGCTTGGAAGACCAGGGTTCAAATTCTGTCTGGGTGGGCTTTGGCAAATTACACTCTCTCAGCCACAGTTCCCACCTGCAAAATGGGAATAATAATGACCTATCACACAGAGTTGCTGTGAGAGTGAACTATAAAAGGATTGTAAAGCACATTGGACACTGCAAGTGCTATAAAGTAGGTAAAATATCACTCAGAATCATGACTCCATCTGCAGATAATAATTTTATTTTTATAGCATTCAGAGTGCTTTGCAATAATAAAAATATAAAAACAAAATAAAATATAAGATACATTTTAAACAATT
>QEPC01008679.1:1466827-1480784 GCA_003113815.1 Sphenodon punctatus | reverse complement strand
GCGCTATATAAAAATAAATATTATTAATTATTAAGACTGCAGTCATCCGTCCCCTGCTCAAGAAACCATCTCTTGACATTGACTCCCCTGCCAACTATTGCCCTGTCTCTAACCTCCCCTTTTTAGGGAAGGTTACTGAGCAGGTGGTTGCCCTGCAGCTCCAGGCACATGTTGATGCTATCGGTTTCCTGGACCCATGTCAGTTAGATTTTCATCCTGGGCATGGCACTGAGACTACTACCCCTGGGAAATCCAGGTCGTAAAGGGATGGTCAGCCTGCTGCCTGCTACAGAGGGGACAGAATGAGTACAACACAGCTTGCTTTAATATTTATTTTTCACATTTTTACCATACCCTTCTCCATAGACTCAGGGCAGCTTACAACATTAAAAATATAAAATACAATAAAAATACATTCAAAACTTAGAACTCCAACCACTCACTCACCCCATCTTTTATCCCCACGTACTGCCCATCAATCTGTGCCCTCCCTATTCCTGCCTGCCAAACGTCTGGTCAAACAAAAAAGTCTTACATCTCCTCCAGAAGATGAACAGGTTTGGGCTTAGGCAGACCCCCAAGGGGAGGGAGTTCCATAATTGTATGAGACATGATAGCCATCTTCAAATATCTGCAGGACTTTGCTTTATTAGCCATAAGAACCCGTATTGCATTGTCCTGAGCCTGTTAACTGTTCTTCTTTTCTCCACCCAGTTGCTGCTCCTGTCTTTTTTTTTAAGTCTCTGGCTCCTATATTGTACGTGTTGATTACGTATGAAATTTCGATTAGTGTTTTATATTTATATGTATTTTTATTTTTATTTGTATTTATTATATGTTGTTATTTTTGACCATGGCAAAAGCTAGTGTCTAATAAAGTAAATTGAATAAAGTAAATTGACTGCCACATAGAAGATGGAGCAGACTTGTTCTCTGTTGCTCTTGAGGGCAGGACTAGAACCAATGGGCCAAATTACAAGGAAGCAGATTTTGGTTAAACATTAGGAAGAACTTCCTAATGGTTAGAGCTGCTTGACAGTGGAATAGACTGCCTAGGGCGGTGGTGGGAGCTCTCCTTCGCTGGAGGTTTTCAAACAGAGGCTGGACGGCCATCTGTCAGGGGTGCTGTAGCTGTGGATTTCCTGCATTGAGCAGGGGGTTGGACTAGGTGACCTCTGAGATACTTTCCAACTGTAAGATTATGTGGGTATAACGGTATCAAAGGCTGTCACAAAATCAGCAGTGTACAATTCCCGGTGTTGATTTCCAAGCGGAGATTGTCCACCAAGGCCCCCTTGTGAGAGGGGTGTGTGGGCAGGGGCGGGGTTCCGTCTGCCTCCCTGGCCAACGTTTCGCTGAGGCTGTCTGGCTCGGGGGAGGCCTTCCAGTTTCTCGTGGAGTAGGGGGAGGGTGGATCTCCAGAGGGGTGGAGGGAGTTACGGGGCAGCTGTGGAACCGATCAGGGTTGTGTTGGGCATGAGGAGGTATGGTGGAGATGGAGGATGAGCCATCGTGGGTACAGAGGCAGATGCCTGGTACCTGTTTCCCTGTCCTCCTCTCCCCCTGTTTTGGGGTACGTGGGGGTTGAGGTCAGTGGAGCCTCTGATCTGTTGCTGATGCTGCTTAATGCAAGGTCAGTGGCTAATAAAACATCTACCATCCATGGGTGATTTCAGACATGACGGGGCGCTAGTTGCCCCGGCACGGAATCACTGCAGGGATTCCCTGCCGGGATCCAACAGACGTGCCGGCTGATCCCGGCGGGGAATCAGGGAGGGGGAGGGGCTGCGCGGTGCAACGTGCGACCGCACAGCCTCACCCCCCATGCTCCCTCGCCGCCCGCCCTCTGGGGAGACGGGCGGGCGCCGTGGCCAATGCGGCCGCAGCGCCCACCCGAATTGACCACGGCCCGGAATCCCGCTGCAGATTCCGGGCCGTGGTAGCCGTCCAGACGGGACGGGCCCCTTCATTGCGACGGGGAATCACATTCACCATGCAATCGGGGCCGGCCCCGCCGGTTCCTCCAATCGCGTGGTGAATGTGATTACCCGCCGCAATTGATGGGGGTGAACATCTGGGGGCGGGACTTCCGTTCCCCCTTCAGAGGTGACGAGACCTTTCTCACCCAGTGGGAATCCACTGTGGTTGAGCGTGATCTCGTCACGTCTGAAAATACCCCATGATCACATTCAGGAGGAGGCCGCTAACCTTGTATGTATTACCGAGACCTGGCTGGATGAGGCTTCTGAGCCTGTGCTGGCCCAGATGGGCAGTGGCTTGTCATCTCCTCAGGAGCTCCCTTGTGGGGTCGCGCAGGGTTTTATCTTGTTCCCACTCCTGTTCAATGTGTATCCGAGGCCCCTGGGCAAGATTGTTCAGAGATTTGGAATGAGATACCATCAATATGTGGATGATACCCAGCTTTCTCTCTCCTTTTCATCTGACCCAGGTCCTACAGTCTCAGTGCCTGGCTACCACCAGGGACTGGATGCGGGCAAGCCGACTGAAGCTGAATCCAGATAAGATCGAGGTGATGATGGTTGGCCAATCTTGTGACCTGGCCAAGGTGGAAACCCCTGTCAATGATGGTGTCCGCCCTCGCTTGGTCTCCTTGGTTCATAGCCTTGGGGTGCACTTGGATCCACTGCTGCACCTGGATTGTCAGGTTGCAGGGGACACCCTCTTGCAAGTGCCAATTGCCCATGAAGTTGTTACAATGAGGGAGCGTAGGGGGACGTTCTCTGTTGCTGCCCCACAATTATGGAACTCCCTCCCCTTGGGGGTCTGCCTAAGCCCGAAGCTGTTCATCTTCTGGAGGAGATGTAAGTCTGGTTTGTTTGGCCAGACGTTTGGCAGGCAGGGATAGGGATGGGCACAGATTGATGGGCAGTACATGGAGATAAAAGATGGGGTGAGTGAGTGGTTGGAGTTCTAAGTTTTTTATGTGTTTTATTGTATTTTATATTTTTAATGTTGTAAGCTGCCCTGAGTCTATGGAGAAGGGCGGGGTAAAAATGTGAAAAATAAATATTAAAGCAACCTGTGTTGTACTCATTCTGTCCCCACTGTAGCAGGCAGCAGGCTGACCATCCCTTTACGACCTGGATTTCCCAGGGGTAGTCAAAAAGGGCAATTTGTCTCAGGCCTCATGCAAAAGAGGGCTTCACAACAGTCCTGGTTTTGAACTTAGTGGATAGTGAAGTAAGAAGGCCCCACGTGGCACTGTGCCCTGGGCCTCTGTGAACCTCACAGCAAAGGTACAGGAATAAAGCTCATAGGTGGTCACTTTGCTCCCTTGCTTCAAGGTCAACCCAGAAGGCCACACATCAGGCTGATACATGCATTTCAACCATGCAAGAACTTGTTATTTTTAGCAATCAGGTTATGAAGCTGCAGTAGCTGGGGATACCTGATAGCTTGCTGCCGACAAGGTAAAAGTCTTCAAAGCTTCAGAGAGGCTCTCTTAATAAATAAATCCATTTAGCTAATTAGTTTGATGCAAGCCTTTGCAAGCTCCTAAGTGTTTAGAAACACTGAATTGCTTGCTTTAATGGCAGGGAGGGGAGGGGGGAAGGGATAGTGGTTGGTTACAAAAACAACAACAAAAACACTGCAACATAAATGAATACAATCCCTACTCTATCTTTTTCTCAATTATACAGCCCCCTTCCACAGTAACCCGACATCTAACTTGGAGCAGGAAATGATAAGGGAAATAATGTGGGCTTCAATCAATCAAAGCTCTTTCCTCGGTTCTCAGTTGTAACTGGAGAGTGCCCCCTCTTGGCCTCGTAGGGGAATTCACATTCCATGAACTTGACCACACTCTGAACCTGTAACTGTACAACCCCACTCTTGTGCCAGTCCTAGAAGGCGGTTGTCTTGCCCTGGGTCAACAGAAAGCTGACTGGATTATTTTAAAACTGTCCTTCTCTGACTCGGTGAGAGATCACCCTCTGCTGGATTAGGAGGTGATTGTGCCATTCAGTTTTATGCTTGAGAACTGGATAAAAACAGAATCCCCAGTAGAAACTTAAATGGAGACAATTGGTATCTCTGATGTTTGTAAAACTATTTGATATGAAACCAGGATCCTGATGTAGCTAGGATTACTATGGCCTTCCAGGGTTTCACCCAGAAGAAGCAAGATCAAATTAACAGGGGTATGGCAATGGGGCTGTCCTACTCTTTTCAACATAATCCTGCCCCTTACAGAGTACTGTAATATCACAACATTCCACACAGTGGGCTAGACCACGTCAGGAGGAGGGAAGGGCAAAGGGGCTGTCATGCCCCTTTATAACATAAAACAACATAGTGATACTCCATAGGGGAAGGGCCACATCGGAAAGGAGCCAGGAACATCCCTATGGCTCACCCCTTTTCTGATATGGCTGCCCCCTGCTGCCCCCGGAAGTCCCAATTTCTCTGAGGTATGTGAAGCACCACTTGGCTGACCTGGAGAAACTGGGTCAAAACCTGGAGCCTCCAGGTAAAACTCAAAGAGATGGCAACCCTATTCTTATGAACACTTTTTGGAAAGTAAGAACCTCCTAATTCACCTTAATCCCCCTGTGTTCCCATGAGCAGGGGACAAAGGGAAAGTACTTACCTCTGCAAAAAAGTGAGGAGGGAGGCTCCTACTCCAAGGGAGTTTACTTCAGTAGATTGAAGGGAGGAGATGAGAAACCCAATCCTCTGCAGCACACCCTCAGCGCCCCACATGACTGCTCATTAAACCCTTTCCACATTACATCCCTCTCCTTTTTACAGTTTGTATGAGACAGAAATGAAGGCTCTGCTTCCCTGACTGTTTACTTTTCCAGCTCCCTCTGCTGGCAGTTTCATGTAAGCTCCCAATCAGGAAGATCAGAGCTATCTATTTTAACTCCTCTTTCTCTAGCTACTCTTGCTGATGAGAACAAGCTCTTCTGGTTGGACTAGGCCAGATAGAGGTTCATCTGTTTGCTATTTGCTTGAGCAAAAAAAAAAAAAAAAAAAAACAACTCATGTCTTTTATTGCAATGATAGAGGTTCGTGTTTTCATATCCTAAAACTGCTGTTCTCACTTCCCTTGATGCCCATGAGGTTGTCCTTGTGGTCTATTGTGAGGATGTCTCTTTCAGATGACACATGTAGGACCAGCAGGGGGAGACTTTCTTTTGCTGAAGGGGAGAAGGCAGAGCTCAGGAGAAAGAACCTTGAGGCAGGAGCCATTTTGTAGCTGTCCCCCAATAAAGGAGACTAGGCACGGCCTAAACACGCTGTCTCCAATCTATCTTTGAACACCTGACATACAGCACATGACAGTTGCAGAGGCACCAACAGAAGGATTTTCAGGGGGAGAAAAGGCCATATCAGAAAGAGGCAGAGCAAAACCTGGAATCTCTGGGTGAAATCTTGGGGGATGGAAGCCCTACAGGTTCCCCCATCAGCAGCCCAGCCCAGCCCAGCCCCTTGTAGAGCACCATGATTTCACAGCACTCCATTGGGCTGGGACTATGTCAGAAATATATGGGCCAAGCAAGCTTCTACATGTACGTGCATAACCTCAGCTTCCCCATTTTGGATAATGGAAGTGTAGGATCAGGGATATCAATTCAGAAGAGAGGGGAACCAATTTGTATTAACAGGAAGTGGGCAGGTTGGCAGGCTGCTGGGAGCTCATCTCTGCCTTTGAGAGAGTTGGGGGATGGGAGCAGGTTGGATTTGGAACAGCTGTTGGATTCACACACAGGAGGAGATGATAGATCTGCACAGCCCTGGGGCCTAGCTGAGTCCCTGATTAGCAAATGACTGAAACAGCAGCAAAGAGCCTGCCGCTGCCAGGAACATAGAAAGGAGGGGTATCAGTGTATGCAAAGTGCAGTCCCCTCAGCAATAAATACAGGGAGTGGGGATGGGCAAACTAAGGGTGTTTTCAGACAAGCACCTCNAAACTAAGGGTGTTTTCAGACAAGCACCTCCGCACCCATTACCCACCCATCATGCATGTTGCTGGGCTGTATAAGGTGCCAATGTGACCCTGCAACATGCATGAAGGGTGGGTAATGGATAGGGAGGCTCTTGTCTAAAAAAACCCTAAGATCTGGAGGGGAGGACGGATGGCTGCTCACCCCCATCAGGGCTGGATCCAGGCAAGTGCGAATTGGTGACTGCACATGGTCCCATGTGTTGGGGCAGGGGGCACATGGACCCCTGATTCATGGGGTTTATGAATGAACTTGAAATGACAACATGAGTGTGAGAAGCACTGATGTAATATATGGGCCAAAAGAGTCTCAATCCTCTGGAGCCCTGACTTATTGAGGGCCCAAGATGATTCTGCATGAATGGGGCCCTTGAGTAGGATTTGATTTCCTCTTCTTATTTTTTAAAATATTAAGCACCAGCAACAAACATATATGTACAGGGCTGCAATGCAGGGAGCTCAGCCCTTGAAAGGGATGTTATGTTTAACTGAAAATCAAAAAATGAATTATGGTAACATTTTCCTTCTTCTAGTGATTGAATCAATGTGTGTCCATCAAATATTGCTACATTAGGCCAGGAGACTCATACCACCATTTTGCATGGGGCCCCAACTTCCCTCAGTCCTGCACTGTCCTCTCTGATCTTTTATTGCATGACACCCCTGCCTAGACAGATACATATAGGGTGTTTTTAAACGAGATACATGGCCACCCAGGAGCCACTCATCTGACCACCCGTCTGAAGGTGGTGCAGTGGAATGCGCACTCCTGTGAGCCACACAACAGCCACTCATGGCGCACTGCCAAGAAACCTGAGTGCACCGTAGGGGGGAAGCCAAAAAAGAGCATGGTAACAGGTGCCCCTGCCCGTATGAACTGAGGTGGCCACCCACACAAGTAGACGGGTCCGCTGCTCATAGGGCATTTTCACACATGACACTCTCCACCCACTACACACACACTATACATGTTGCAGGGCTGCAGTGTGCCCTGTAACATGTATGGTGGTGGGTGGGCAGTAGGTGGAGAGTGTGCTGTGTGAAAATGCCCATAGGTACTGTGTGTGGGAGGCACCGCCTTGCAAGTCACAGGAACTGGCACAAGTACTGGGGAGACCGGTTCCCCAGTGCTCATGCCAGGACATGTCAATCTCAAAGGCCAGCCCAACACGCTTCCCCCTCCACCATGTCCGGGGCAGGGAGAGTGCGGGTCAGCTGTCTCGATAGCCACACTGGGAGCCGCCAGTTAGAATCCCTCTCCATGCACTCTACCTGACTGGGTGCTCTGCAGCTCTGCCCCTCAGCCTTGCTTGTTTTAAAAACACCTAAAGATAGAATTGTAGGGTTGTGTAGTCCAACCCCCTGCTCCAAAGCAGGATATCCTCTGCCTATAGTATTGCAGACAGATGCTTGTCCAACCTGGGTTTTGAAAACTTCTGAGGGAGATTCCATCACAACCTTCCTGGACCGCTTATTCAGTTCCTCAACTTTGCATACCATTAGAAAGTTTCTTTAAAGTCTAACAAAAATCTACATTGCTACAGCTGAAGCCCATTACCTCTTGTGATGATAGATAGATTGATTAGATTAGATTATATGATAGTAGGGATAGGACTCTGGGCAAAATTGCAGTTTTGGTTCTCATGAATTTCGGTTCTTTTTCAGTTTCGGTTCTATCGGATCTTTTGCATTGATTTTTGTACCGGATTTTTAACACTGCGTTTTTTCAATGGGGGACAAACCGCAATGTTAAAAATCTGGTACAAAAATCAATGCAAAAGATCCGATAGTACCGAAACCGAAAAAGAACCGAAATTTCGGAGTAATTCAAAATGGCCATTTTGGGGTACTTTCGGTTTTATCCGAAACCAAAATTCCCATCCGTAATAGATAGATAGATAGATCACAAGCCTCCATTTGTTCAGTGCCCTGTCTATCATACAGAGTTAGTCTGCTATGAAACAGGGTGTTGTTTAATGATGTTATTGGTACAAACACCATCAAGAGAGGGTGAAAAACCCAAGTCCATTTTCCTCTAGTTTTATCCTGCTGCCTAATGGTGCTTCAAGCAGCTAAATTAACACTACTAAAGGGAAAAATTAGAAGCCTCTCTAAAATGGCTCTGGGGGAAGTTTTCCACCTAGTCTATCTGCATCCATGATAGTATGGAGCTCCAGCTAATGTGAGAGCACTAATGTTGTAAACACCAGTAGCCTTGGTTTTAAATTAACAGGAGAAGTGTTATTTACATCTGGGCAATTGGATACAGTAAGGTGATTGCATCATTGCCATTCTTTTAAGAGATCAGATCTTTTTTCTTCCCCTTCTTTTTAATTTTCCTTGTGCACAGAGAATGCTCATGGCAGTTAATTAAAAAGGCAATCCACAAACTTAGTTTGGTTGGATTTGATTTCCTCCTCTTACTTTTTTTTTTTTAATTGAGCAACCTCATTCTTATTATTAAAGTTGCTTGGTGTCTGCCTCGGTAAATACATACTGTCAGTGGTGAGTTCTCAAAAGGGCTATAGGATAGGAAACTAATTACACTAAAATGTTAATAAATCATCCCCACAGTTATTCAATTACCCTGAGTTCTGGTTTGGTTCAGGTTTTAAAAAAATATGGAAGGATTTCCACCAAAGAGTCAGATTGACATCAAACAGGTTTTTATGGCTAGCAGTAGAATTATATGGTGTTTTCAGACAAGTGCCTCCCCACCTATTACCCACCAATCACCCACCCATTATGCATGTTGCAGGGCTGCATAGGGTGCCAATGCATCCCTGAAACATGCATTATGGGTGAGTAATGGGTGGGGAGATGCAAAAACACCCATTGAGTTGGAAGGTACATCAAGGATCATCTAGTCCAACCCCCTGCTTGGATGCAGGGTGGATACAGCAACAGCATCCCCAGCAAATGGTTGTCCAGCCTCTTTGTGAAAACGTTCCGCAACAGAGAGCCAACAACCTCCCTAGGCCGCTTCTTCCATTGTCAAACAGCTCTTCCTGTGAGGAAGATTTTCCTGGTATCTAACAAAAATCTTTCTTCCTGTAACTTGAGCCCACTACTTCTACTCCTGCTCTCTGTAGAAATGAAGAACAGTTGGTTGCAATCTTCTTGGTGGCAGCCCTTTAGAGATTTGAAAATTTCTATCATGTTTCCCCTTAATCTTCTCTTCACTAGGCTAAACATATCCAGTTCCTTCAGCCTTTCCAGACCCAGTAGTACCCTATATCATAGATCTGCAGAGTAGAAAGAGAGCTCAAGGGCCATCTAATCCAGTCCTGTCAGGACCCATATCTTGAACTGGCATCCTGGGAATTGGCAGTGGCCAACCTCAGCAGCCGCCCCACTCCCTGGATCAGACTGGATTTTGTCCTGAAGGCCCCCAACTGGTTGTGGCACCGGGATCCACACATTCTAAAGTGACCCTGCACTTAAACATGCAGGTGAGTCTCAGTTAAGGTGGCCAGATTGTCAAAGCACACCTTATACATGGCATGCTGGGAGCTGGGGAAGTTGACTGGGCTTCTGTTGTTCTTGCTGCATCCTGCCTTCACTGTGAATTAACTCCATTCCCTGTCAGGTTGTGTCTTTCTGTATTGCTTAGTTGTACTCCCCTTTTCCTGGTCTGTTTGTCCCTTCCCCCCTCTTTAGCTTGTTCCTTCCCTGTTTCCCTCCCAGTTTCTACAGACCTCTGCTAAGCCTTGATTTCTCTCTGATCTTACCCATTGCTTCTTGGTTCCATGCTAGGGTCCTAGTTCCCTTGCCTATCCTTTAGTCCACTCCTTGCTCAGGTCTGGTTTCCATTATAGTTGTGTATTGCTCCTCCTATGTTCCCATCCTTGCTAGGTACCTAAGTGCTTGATTCTCCTTACAGTTGTGTTCCCCTATGCTGTGTTTCCTTCCCTGCTACGCTCCTGATTCCTTGTGTGTGTGTCACCCTAGTACCTTGTTACCCCCTGTTTAGCCCTCTACCTTTTTGTCCGATTGGATAGTCCTCTGTTCCTGTTTGTTGCCCTGGTTAATATCTAGTTCCTTCCATTAGACTCTTAGCCTAACTCTAGCATCTTGTCTCTTCAAGTTTCTGTGTGATGGTGTCCTTGTGGGTTTTAGTCCTCCCTAATATTGTCTGTTCCTTCTTTATTGCTTGGCCTCTGCCCACCCAATATAAGTCTCGGTCTGAAGAGACCATTTCATGAGCCGGGTGATCAAATTCCCGATGATGAGCTCTGCTTAGCCTTATGGCTTAACCGCCTTGATATCCTGAGGGAACGGTGACCTCCTCATCCCTTGGTTACTCTAGTTGTGGGAACTCGGGGTTCTGCTAGTGAGTTCTAGTTCTTCTTCCCGCTGGGTGGCGCTACTGTCTTCCCCCTAGAGAATCCCGACACAGTCTGCGAACTTCAAAGTCCACGTTCAGTAACCTTGCATGGGTGGCGTTTAGACGTGCCTCCCCACACCGGAAGTTGCCCAGCAGTCATTAGAAACAGTGGCGCCAGACAGCTGATGAATTCTTTTGAAAACCAGATTTGTCAAGCCTCTATCGGGGTTTGACAAGTCCGGTTTTCAAAAGAATGCAAGCCGCCCGGCTCCGCTGTTTCCGATGGTGGCTGGGTGACTTCCCGTGCGGGGAGGCATGTCTAAACTCCACCCACGCGAGATTGCTGAAGACAGACTTTGAAGTCCACAAAGATGGAGGCACATCTAAAAGCACCAACAGTTGTCCCTGTTTTAAGGGAATCTCTCTTATTTCAGAGCCCCCCAGCTCCATGCAACATAATGGGTGCCCCTTATTTTAGAGACCTACAACTCTATGGAACAGAATGGACACTAAGTTTCAGAACTTACCGAACATAATGGCCATACCTTGTTTCAGAGCCCCCCCCTAAATCCATGGGACATAATGGATGCCCCTTTTTCCACAGCCCCATAGATAGAACAAATTGGATGCTCCTTATTTCAGAACATCGTAGCTCCGCAGAATCCCTTAACTCTTAAATTTTGAACTGGCCATCCTAGTCCCAAAGGAAATTAAAGAACGTACTTGTTAAGCAAATGCTTAAGTGGTTTGCTGAACTGGGACCAAAAAGAGTAGATAAAGTTAAAGGAGAGACCTTAATGTGTGTTAATGAAATGTCTGGTAAAGTGCAATTAAAAGCGCTCTTGCTTTCCTTTCATTCATAACTCTTAGAACCATTTCCGAAATAATTTCGATGCCTTCTTACTTTGTCTGGATTAGAGAATAAAAACTGAAAAGAGGGAGGTAAGACTTGTGATAGCCACTGAAATCAGTTATAGCCTAAATTTAATGAATACGATTATGAAAGCATAAAAGCATTTCCTTGTGTGTGCTTACATTACTGCAGTTAGGATCTTAGTCATAAGTATTCCTTTGAAGTAATATCAAAACAAATCCAGCATGAAAAACTTATGAGAGAACAAGTAATCTTCTTGATTTGCTTTTTCAGGCTTTCTGGACAGAATAAATGTTGCTTATTAATTAAACTTGACCCAGGGCGCCCTCTAGTGCCAGCCACTTGTCGAACTACAAAATAGTAAAGATGTTGAACTGGTTAGACCCAGATTCTTGAATAGAATAGAATAGAATAGAATAGAAAAAAAAACAACCAAGCTTCCAAAATATGTAGTCCTATGCAATAAATTACAGCCATAATTATAATTAGATACATTGCAATAATCAATTTATGTATGTGACATAAATTAATAAACAGATACTATAAGCATTGCCACCAATGGGGGGGAAAAGCCGTGAACATTGGTCCCTGACTATAAGCATTTATTTATATAATAAACTAAAAGACAAGCACCCAGTTTAGACAGATTATATATATATAATTGTATACAATATAATAATTGTATACAATATACATATATTTCATTCATGTGTATATATTAAAGAATTAAATGTATTTAAATGAAGCCTAATACACATATATAGTTTCCTCTGTATAACTTTATTCTCTACTTTGATACATCCAGATAAAATAAAGGATAAGCCTGCTTTCAAAATGCCTTGGATATGCTTTTGGAGAAATGAGCATTCACACATACACGCACTGTGTATATGCCAAGTAATGTGTATGTATGTGTGTAACACATGCACCATATGAAAGTCCTCGGTATGTATGTTTGGGGTGTGTGTGACATATGACATATCTTGTCAACAAGATCATCTGAACTACCTTGTCTTACATCTGGGACCAACATAGCAACGACTCTTTGTCTCTAGAATATATATGTTCAGTTCTGTCTGCCTATGTATACATAGCACACACACACACGTTATGCTCTGTCTGTAAAAAAGCTCTGGGTCTAAGCCTTTTGCTCATCAGAGTGAAGGGTTTTAAACTGAAAGGATAATCAAAACTATAATCAGTTGAAATCAAAATATGAGGAATGAATCTGTCAGGTTAGTTATAGCCAAGGATCCACTACAATGAAAGGTGTTATGATGAGAGTGCATTCTTACATGCTTGTGCATGTGTGGGTAGGTGTCGATGCGTGAGCTGGGGGGAAAGGGGTGGGGTCTGTATGTAGTGCAAGGGAAAGGGAACCTTTTCCATCCCAGGGGCCGCTTTGAAAATTAGTACAAGCTCTAAGGACCGCATAGAAGTTAGGGGTGGGGTGCTTGAGGGATGGGCTCTGGATCTATGCCATGGATCCACCCCCTACCCTGTCCTCATCTCTGCTCCATTCCCCTGAGCTCAGTTTTTTCAGTGCTTGAAGGTGGGAACTGGATGCAGGGGCCACATAAACACTAGTCATGGGCTGTATTTTGTTTCCAGGCCTGAGGTTTCCTCACCCATGGTTGTTTTTCCAGCATCTGAATGATGGTGATAAACCTCATTGTTTGCCACATCCAAATATATGAGTTTATTAGGCTTCCGCCTTGGCCATAAAACATAAAGCAAACAACATATAACAAACATAAAACTTACATATATGAATAATATTTAGGCCATGTCATGCCTTTTAAATGTGTCGTGGACAGGGTTCCTTTTGGTAGATGTCCTCTTGCTCCCTGTGGGTAAACAAATATGTGATGCTGACCCAATTAGGTCCGGTTCACTCCAGCTGAGCCAGCGCCATGGTGGGCTGTCTGTTTGTGGCCCACCAGATGTGAGCCTGGTTCTTACCCTGGCCAGGTAGGAGCCGGGTGGGAAATGTAGGCTTGGTACAAAGCCAGGCCCACGTTCCGCGCCCAGCCAGGACAGAGCAGGTGGGAATGTGTGCTCCTGGCCTGGCTCCTACCAGCATCTGGGAGGTTGCCATGGCAGCCGCCCTGGCTGTCCATCCTGCTGAAAATGGCTTCGGTGTCAACTCTCCTGCAACAATAAGAACAATAGTTGTATCAATGACATTGGAGGATACTTAAAAGGTAGACAGGTTCATGCAACAAAGCTATCAAAGTGATCAGAGGAATGTAGAACCTACATGCTGAGATGTAGCTAAGAGAGCTTGGCTTATTTAGCCTAATAAAAAGGCTGAGAGGAGATAACGATCACATTGTACAAATATATCAAGGGGGGTTAACCCTCATCTTATGCCTTAAAAAATACAACCTTGCATGGTTCATGGAGTAGGCTTTTACCCCAGACCTTTGGCACTTGAGTTCCTTGAATGTGTAAACTAACATGCAATGTGATAGATTTCTACCTCAGACTGGGGTATAAATCTACCCCATGGTAAAATGAATTGGGGTATGTTTCTAACCCAGGGGCCTTTTTTGGCCATATAAAATTGGTTAATGGTAACCAACTTTCCTCTGGGACTATTGGGTACCTGTGTGGAGGTGATAATGTCCTAAAAAGGCAAAGTTGGAGAGCCACTTCCATGTGAGTTATTACAAGAGATGTACACCCAGGGTAGGAATATACCCCAACACAGAAGACCAGGTTAATACAATGGAAGGGGAAGACTTGTTCAAACTAAAGGTGAGTGTGTGTGCATGAACCAAAG
>QEPC01008679.1:1444294-1465525 GCA_003113815.1 Sphenodon punctatus | reverse complement strand
GAATTGCTCAAGGATTACAAGGTCCATTACTTGCTCCTTCGTAGCCTTCCCTTGTGCATCTAACCATTTCACCCCATACTGATGTAACGTTTTCCCCATATCTGCATAAGACATACCATCTCCCTTCTTAAAGTTGCGTAGTTTCAGGCGAAAAGTTTCTGGAGTGATTCTGTACTCCTCAAGAACTGATTTTTTGAATTCCTCAAAAGTCAATGCTTGATTTTCCTCCAACTTTACGTTGTACACATCTCTTGCTTTCTCTGGGATCTTGAGTATCACCAGATTGATCCACAAGTCATCTGGAATCTTTTCTCGTTGAAATATGTGCTGGGCAGTTGTGAAAAATTAATCCATGCATTCACTTTCTTTGTGCAGGGGCAGAAGTGCTGAACAGTCTCTGATCAGCTGTCTTCTGTCTCTTTTTTTTGGCTGTTTCCAAAGGGTAGTGTGGGTTGGATTCCTGCTTCTGTCTGTATTTTCAGGAGTTCGAGTTGATGTTTTCGTTCTTTGTCTTTTTCTTGTGCTTGCGCTTGTCTTTGTTTTTTGTTCTCCTCCTGTTTTATTCTCTCCAGTCTGAGCTCATGTTCCATTCTCAGTCTGACTATCTCGAGTTCAGGGTTTGAGCTTTGTCCCCCTGGTTGCCGATCAGTTGGAAGGGGGTTTTGAGGCACGTTTGGCAGCGCATATCCATCTCCTGGTTGCTGGTCAGATGGAGAGGGGTTTGGAGGGGGATTTGCTGCCCCTGCTCCATTTCCATCCATTCCATTCGTGCTCATTTCAAACTCCCACATCAGCTGCTTCAGTTGCTGTTTAGATTTCCCTTCTGCTTCGAGACCTCTCTTTTGGGCTTCCCTGCTCAGCTCTGACCTTCACAGGTGATGAAAGTGCTTTGGGAGCCCTATTTTTCCACTGTCCCTGTCCCGAAATTAAAACTAAAACAACAAACTCAGCACACTCTGTTCAAGGATCTGCTTATTCCACTCTCTCAGAGCTGAGTTCCCGACTCCTGGGGCTTTCAGTCTCTGCAGGTATGGGATTTATTCCCCTCAGAGGATTCCAGTCACCTGGCAGTGCTCCTCTACTTTCTACACATTGATCCACAAGCTGAGCGTAACCCTTCTCATTGGGCACCAACTGTCACGGGTTGGAGGTCCGCACTCCCACTTTACCGGGTTTGAGTGACTCAGTTTCCCTTGCATACAGCCCACTTGAATCAGTTTTTCTCTCTGGCCGATTCAAGCCTGCCACAGGGACAACCCCTTTGTCACCCAAGGGTCCGATCCTTCCTGTTTACAGACTCTTTAATCTCTGGGTTCGCAAGAGCTTGAGAACTCTTGTTGCTCACTTCTGTTCCAATGTTAGACACAGACACTTCTTCATAAAGATAAGAAGTAAGTTTATTGATTACATAAGCAAGATTGTTGATACAGAGTGGTTACTAGAAATCAAAGGTAAATATAACGCATTCCTAACCTATACTGGTTGAGTTCCTAAATAAGCATCTTACCCTACAAAGGTCCATAAGTTCTTCTCAGTCCTTGATGTAAGCGACTGGGTCTTCAGTCTTAGAGTTGCTAGAAAGCAAAGTCCTGTCTCTCAGTTCATGGTTTCCAGCCTTGCTGGCTGACAGCTTTTTGGATGCAGATGCAGCTGCTCCAGATGGCCAAGCGAGAGAGCTCCTGAAGGTGGCTTAATGGCCTCTTTAAGTACCTTTCAAGGTCTCTTTGTTTTCGACTTCCCGCCTGGAGAAATCTGAGGCCTGTCACGTAGGCAATGGCTACCTGCATTAGCATTTTTAATGTCTCTGGCCATCCGTCTGGGGCAAATCAACAAACTGTCTTTCCATTTCCTGGAGCTTGGTCATGTGTCACAGTCCTGATTTGGGTTTTACAGCTCTCAATTGTAACATTACATACATGTTGCATGTTTTGCTTTACATATTTACTAGGCTTGTAGTCTACATGTAGGCCAGTATCAAACGTGTGTGATCCTATGTTCCTCCGTGACACACACACCAGTTGTCTCTTCTCTAAGCTGAAGAGCCCCAAACTATTCAGTCTCTCCTCAAAGCCACCCCATACCTTTGATCATCTTCATTGCTGTTCTTTGTACCTTTTCCAGTTTTCTTATACCCCTTTGAGATTGAGCAACCAAAACTGCATAGAACACTTTGCCCTAAGGAGCTTACAATCTAGGAAGAACAAGGAAGAGGAGGGAAACATAGGGAGAGACAGGGATACATGCATTCCCGTTTTACAGATGGGGAACTAAGGCTGAGACAGTGACTTGCCCAAGACCACCCAATAAGTTCATAGCTAAACCAGGATTTAAACACTGGTCTCCCAGGGCCAGGGCCAGCACTTTAGCCACATTTAGCCTGTAGAAGAGATAATAAAGAGTGGAGAACAAGATAGCAGTTTTCAAATATTTAAAAGATGGGAGAACAAACATTTTCCATTGCTACTGAAAGTAGAACAAGAGGGAATGAGATTAAAGTTGTCTCCACATGTTGCACTAGTCATGCTTATACTATACTAGTCAATACTATAGTATTGTAAGCCTCCCTGAGTTGCCTTTGGCGGGAAGGGTGGGTTAATAAATCTGAATAAATGTATATTCCCATCTTTGTGTGCATGTTTGGAGACACACACACAGGAATGGCTACATGTTAAACCTGAGTCTCCTGCTGTTCCAGAAACAAGTGAAGCAGCCATCCCATGTTTGGATTCACACATAGCCACTGTAATGTGTACACTCAGTCCTGGGTCTGCTGTGGAGGGCCAGGAGGAAGTGGGAGTCCCAACACATGGGGTCCATGAGTAAACTAGAAATAATGCAAGGAGCCCCAGCCGCTAAAAGAGCTGTTATGTTTAACTGAACATCAAAAATTAATTGTGATAAAATGTTCCTTTTTCTAATGGACAAGTCTGTGTGTTTCCATTAGGACTGTGAATTTCATTGGTTTTCTATTTAAGGCCTTTTTTACACGGACGTCACCCACCCATAAACACCCATCGGATGGGTGCGAGAGTGCCCATGTAAATGTCCACGAGTGGGTGGGTGCGCGTGCACGACCCACCCACCAACATCCACGGAGCAGACAGGAAGGAGCCGGCATGCTCTGTGGGTGGAGGTGGGTGTTCAACACCCACCCGTCCGTCTAAAGACCAAAACACCCACACCCACGGGAAGTGGTCCGCCGAAACCACAGAGAGATGGCTAGAGAGGCTACACAGGTGCCCCCAAGCAGACACGCTCACCCAGGGAGACGCCGGACACCCGAGCGGGAGCCGTTAAAGGGGAACCGAAACATGACATGGGTGTGCCAGCTCCCAAAATGTCAGGACGGAAAGCAGTTGACAAGATGAAAGGAGCCAGTGCTGCTACACGTGTGGGACAGGTCAGGGAAAGCAGAGGGACCCTGGGACTCCCAGGGGAGGGGGGCCGGCCGGGAGGAGGTGGGAAGGCCAGCTAAACACAGCACACCTGTCCTGTCACAGGGCCGAGGGAAAACCGCTGCGACTGCTCCACTCGCATCCCCCCCACACCACCACAGCCATGGACCACGGGGAAGGGAGTGAAACTGACAGCGAGGTAAGGCTGAGGGTAGCCCAGGAACCCAGGGAGGGGGGGGCCCGCACGCCAATACAAGAACCCAGCCCAAGGGAACACAGGGCGAGCAGCTGACAGCTAACGGTTCCCACCCCCAGGAGAGCACCCAGACACACGAGCAATGTACCACCGGAGAGACGGCCAAGGAGGACCTCCATGACAGTCAGGTAAGCGTCCATACCCCCCAGAGGGTGAGTGGGAAAGGATACCTCAAAGGGAGCAGAGGGGGGCTGTGGGGCAGATGCAATACCTCTGCAATACCCCCAACAGGAGACGACCCACTCCACTGTCACCACAGCTACCGGGCGGACCCCAAGCCGCCAAGCTGGACAGCCCCCCACATGCGGTACCCAAAAGGGGGAGCCCTGGTCGAGGCAGGAGACCAGGGACTTCATATGCATGTGGGGAAGACGAAAAGGTCCAGCATAACCTGGTGCACAGCTACAAGATCAGACAGGTCGATGAAGCCATCACCAAGGAGATGAAGCGGCAGGGGTACAATAGGGATGTCACCCAGTGCATGCAGCAGGCAAAGGACTTGAGGTCCGGATATAAGTATATCAAGGACAACAAGGTCAAGTCTGGCCATGCCATGCAGAGTTCCACGATGAGCTGGACCGCTTCCTCTGCATGGACGGGGATATCATCACCTCCCACTTACACAGCACCACCTTCGCCAGGGGCAGATGGAGGGTCCTGACAACGCCCCCCCCCCGCCCGACCCCCCCGAAGCAGGGGGATACCGCTGCCCCTGGTAAGACCAGCCAGGATGCAGGAGGGGACAGCCCTGTCACAGAGGGGGAGGAGGCAGCCCAGGGACCCACACACAGTAACATCACCCTCCGCGTGCACCCACAAACCCCACAAGACAACAGGCCGTGGGGACGGGGGGTGCACGTGGAGCGGAAGGAGACCCAGAACACCTCCCAGAATGCGGAGGAGGATGATCCAGGTAGGAACATAACCAGGGCCCAGGGGGGAGGGCCTGGGGGGCAGGGCCTCGGCCACAAGGACCAAAGCCATAGCCGGGAAGGAAGGACCCACTGATGGAGCAACATTCCCATTACAGCTCAAGGCACCCTGGAGGTTGACGAGGAGGAGGTCATGAAGGAGTTGGTGGTTGAGGAGGAACCGACGGCACCCCCAAGACCCGGGCACCAGGACAATGATGGTAGGCCACAACGTGAATGGGATGGGTCGTGGGTGGTGCCGGGCTGATGGGGCAGCAGGCTGGCCACAGGGGCATCCCCTAGAGAAAATCATCCCCTATGCATGTCAGGGAAGGGCCGATGCCCATCACAGGTGGGTAACCTAGCCACACATGTAACATCCCCTGGCAGGAATGCAGATGGGGGGTCAAAAGGGAGGAGGGACCACAAGACATGCCCACAAGGAGCTGCTGGGACAATGCGGCCCCAGGTGAAGGCGCTTCCATATGGGGCACGCACAGTGGTCCAACAGAGGCAACAGGAATATGGGGACCCCACCTGATCGGTCACCAGCAGCATAGGGACAGAAGGGAAGGGGGGCAAGTATCCCTTGTGGTGACACGGATGCACCACTAGGGGTACAGGGTACGGACATGGCAAGCAAAACACCCCAACGGGGTCCCATGTCATCCACAGTTGAGCGCTCCAGTCCCACAAGTGTAGCTGTCACTGGCAGCGCTGAGAGGAATCGGGAGATGCGGGCCCGGAACCGGAGGAGGAAAGAGGACCTGGGGAGGGAACTGTTGGAGGAAACCAGAAGGTTAGCCGAAGTGCACTCCGAGGAGCTCACCCTCACCAGGGAGGTGCAATGAGGGGAGGGGGATAGGGACCGGGACATATTGGCAGCAATGCTCAACCAGTCCCACACCGAGCACCTGTGGGACAGAAGCCAGACTGCCATCCTCCACTGTGAAATGCAGCTCGATAGAGTCGAGAGGTCATGTCTCACTGGAGGGGACCTCTGCATGAATCCTTGATCACATAGGGGAGGCTGTGGGGCTCCTATAGAGAGAATCCCAGCGTGATATGGGCCCTCCAGGCCTGGATTGAGGGATGGCAGTCGATTACCACTGGTAATCGATTACCACCCTCCCACAGGTGCAGGTGCCCTCACCCCAGCACTTTGGCCAACCCTGGTTTCCCCAGCAGTACTCCTTCCCTGGCCTAGTGGACAGGGTCCCACTCCCACACATAGCCCCCACAACAACAGCCTGTGGGGCTGCCCTTCCAGCCCGCACCCTTCCCAGTTCCTCCACAGCTGCCTCCAAGACCCCCTCCTCTGGGAACCACGGCCTCCCCTGATCATCCTGAAACCTCCAGGTGACCAACTGCCCATGCCAGTCGCCCCACCAGCTCCAGTAAGCCAGACCACATATCTGTACACTAAGGAGGGAAGGGGGGGAAGGAACGCATCGCTACCTGCAGAAGAATGGGCAGAGGAGATGCAGCACGGGGAGCTGTGGCAACACTGGAGGGCCACAGAAAGGGATGCAGTGCAGGGTTGCCAGTCCAGGAACCAACATAACCCTCATGTTCCAACATCGGAGGGTCCAATACCGCAGCCCGGAGTGGAGTGGCCAGTGGACGATGGAGAACCTGGGCCATCAGGTCGCTGCTCGTTGAGGAAGGTGGCAGCAAGGGCCCGCAGGGGAACGAACCCTGGTGGTGCACCAAAGCGGGCACAGGGAAGGCCCCTCAAACAGTAAAACAAAAAAAAGAAAAACTTTGTACAGTCACCCCAATAAACATTTGTTGAACCGTACCGCTATGTTGTCTGTTGTGTCAAAGGGGGGCCCATGCGTGGGGTGGGGTCATGCAACCTGCATTTGGGGGCATGACATGCACACCACAGGTGCAGGAACCAGACAGCTCCGGCCTGCCAGGAGCCACATGGGCAACAACTGAGCACCCACGGCCGGACTCAGGCCTGCACATGGATAGCACTGTAGCACCGCCCATGCTACCAGACAGCCCGAGACGGCCTGAGGCCTGATGCATGACAAACGCCATGGCTGCGAGCCAGTACGTGACCCCATGGTGCGGGACACGGGTCACACAGGACTGGGGAACCCCTAGTACCGAAACAAGAACACACATAGGGATCTTTGCACATACATATCCATATTTATTTGGACTGGTTACTCAGTCCATTGTAGGTGGGGGAGAGAGGAGGCTACAGGAGAGGTTAGTTGCCAGCCTACGCCTACACAGAGCATCCTGATTCTCCTCCGATATGCGCCAGAATGCCCCACCCTGGACATGTTGGTACAGGGGCACGGGACCCTCTCACTGCACCAGTGGGGGGTTGTGAAGGGCAGCCCTGCCAGTCTCACATATATTGTGCAGGATGCAGGCCGCCAGGACAAGGATGGAGGTATGCTATAGATCGAACTGGCTCCTGTTCATGAGTAGACGCCAACTCATCCTGAGCTGGCCAAGTGTCTGCTCGATCATGCTCTGAGTGGACAATAGGCGTTCGTTGAAGAGCCTGCGCTCCAGTGTGCAGGCCACAGGATAGGCCCTCATGAGCCATGGGCTCAGCGGGTAGGCTGGGTCCCCAATCACCACCGGAGCCATGAAGACCCCCTCAATCACTCGGTACAGGTTGGGGACAATCTCCCCATCAAACATGCGGGCATAGAAGTGTGAGCAGCAGGGGCTCTAGACCACACCCCGGCCCCCAGGGCCACCCACCTGCAGACCCCACACTCTCCCAGGACGCGCTGCCATACCTGCCGGCCCCAGAAGAAACCGCAGAAGGAGGCATCCCCAGCACATCAGCGGGAGATTCCCTGGAAGCACAGCCGCTTCCGGCAACAGACCCAGCGCCGACGCCGCTGCAGGCACAGGGGGTGGGGCCCGGGCCTGTGAGACGCTCCCTACGCCTCCTAGCACGCAAGCTGGGTGGAGCTTGCAATACAAATGCCGGCGGCGCCGGGCTAGCGGCGCCGGTGATCTGAAACTGGCCCCTGGTGCGAACGCTGAATTGACTCCTGTGACCTTGTCCTCGAGACCATGTCCCCTTCCCTTCTTCCTCTCCTCCTGTGTGGCTGTGATGAAGCAGAGTCCTAGTGTGGCTGTGGTGAGTGTTCCTTGTTGTTCCTGTCGAGTGTCTGAGTGAGCGAGTGCTGGGTGAGTGGAATAGCGTGGAGCCTTCCCTCCCCCCCCCCGTGGGTCCCCTATCCCGTGGAGCGCAAGGGAGTGTTGCCTATCTACCTTCCCTGGGTCCTTGTCCCTCCTTCCTCACATTACCCCGGCACTACCCTTCCCCCCGTGAGTGCACGTCAGAAGCAAGAGTGGTTGAACGGTGGGCAGGGTGCCCCAGCACTCATTCCTCGGCACCCAATGATGATAGGGCCCTGATCCTTGTGTAGGATCGTACGGCCAAAAACTATCCTGACGGGCATACGACACACCTCCCTTGTGCCGAGGAATTGGGGACAGGGCCACCCGTGTCGCACGCCACTCGTCGCAACTGCCCCAGCCCTCTCCCGCTCTATACCCTTACCAGACCCTTCCTCCCCCCTTCCCACTGACAGTATCACCGGCTCAACCATCCTTCCCTTGCAAGGAGGACGCTTCGGGGAAATGAGCGTAGCCCAAGAGTTGAACGAGCTGGTGCAAGCCGTTCGGTCCCTAGCCATGGAGATGCGGGACATAAAGGCAAAGCAAGCGGAACTGGAAGCCGCCATAGTAGCCCAAGCCGTGGCACAGGCTCCATCGGTGGCGACCACTCCCGTAGCAGCACCCGTAAATGCAGAGAGAGCCCCAGAGGCTGGAGCCGGCGCCCCCCAGGAACCGAAGGTACCACCCATAGAGAAATTTCTTCGGGACCGGCACCAGTTTCAAAGATTCCTCGCCTTGTGCGAATTAACATTTTCTGTGCAGCCACGAACCTATGCCCATGATAGAGGGAAAGTGGCCTTCATTATTGGCAACCTAGGAGGGCTTGCCCTGGAATGGGCCACCACCCTCCTCAAGGGTAAAAGCCCGCTACTTGGAGACTATGGGGAGTTTGTAAAGGAATTCATGTATCTCTTTGACCACCCCCACCGGCGGCGAGACGCAGAGACTGCGATTTTGCACATTCGCCAAGAGAAACAGACCGTGGTGGAATATACTACACATTTCCAACAGCTTGCCTTTGAATTAGGATGGTCCAAGGAGGCCTTACGAGTTATCTTCCGCAAGGGATTAAGCGAGGAGATAAAGGACCAGCTAGCCTTCGCCTTGCTCCCGGATACGTGGGAGCAAATATCAGCCCTCGCTCTGCAAATAGAGGACCGACTGGTGGAAAGACATCGAGAGAGACACTATGAGGTCCGCCCGGCCTATGCTCCCAGGCCGACGCCTCTGGTGAACCCCCTCGCGGAGGGTGCTAAGGCTCCCGAACCCGAGCCTATGCAATTGGGAGCAGTGCGAGGTCCTTTAACCATAGACGAACAGGAGCAGCGCCAACGTTCGCAGGCCTGCTATTACTGCAGAGACACCTCCCATTTTATCCGAGCATGCCCGGCCCTGCCCCCTTCCCGACAATTGGAGGGAAATGCCACCGGCCGAGGTGGGCAGGGGACACCTCAGTCATGAAGATCATCCCCTCCACGCTGGGTCCGTCCCCCAAGCATTTCCAGGTACCCGTAACACTACAACCTCGGGCCTCATGCTCCTTCGTGGTGTGGGCCCTCGTTGACTCAGGGGTATCTAGCAATTTTATCAACCATGGCTTCATACGAAAACACCGGATCCCCACAGACCCCAAGGAGCGACCCGAGCCAGCACACACCATCGACGGGTCCCCCCTTATTTCCGGACCCATAACCCGACAAACCACCGCGCTGTTCTGTAGTATTGGCAACCACCAAGAACAACTAATCCTCGATGTGGTCTGCACGCCTTTGTTTCAGGTGGTCCTAGGGTTACCATGGTTACGGAAACATGACCCCCAAATTACTTGGACCAACCACCAACTCCATTGGAGATCGTCGTACTGCTTGAGCACGTGTTGCCAAGAATCACCGCAACTCAAAAATAGAGGCATATTAGCCAGAGCCACGAGCCCACTGTTGCCGCAATTGCCCGTGGAATATCTGGACTACAAAGATGTTTTTAATGCCCAAGCAGCTATTTCCTTGCCACCGCACCATGTGTATGATTGCCCCATTGAATTGCAACCTGGGGCGGAGCCACCGAGGCCGGTGGTGGTGCACGGGAGGAGTGGTTGCCATGTGCCAATATGCTGTTGGGAATGCTGTGGCAGAGCCGCAATGTCCAGCTGCTGAGGAGTGACCCCCTGTCAGTTGCAGATGGATTCAATTTCCTATCACGGTACATGTGGGTGATTGGCCATCCATTCGGGGGTCCGGCTTGCTGGCGGCTTGCCAACGGCATGCCTGGAAGCTTGGCTTCACCCTCCTTCAACAACCTAATTAGGGGCACCCAGCCACTGTTGTTGTGCCATGGACCCCACGGGAGATCATGGCTGTTCACCTGGTGACTGCACGTCCGGAGTATGGACTGGCCCTCCAGGCCGGGGGTTCCCATGTTGCTACCAACTACACCAGCATCCTACTGCGTACCTGTGGCATATCCCATCCGTGATCTGCCTCCTGGGCCCTTCTTGAGGAGCTGGGCCTGCTACCCACTGATGCTGGTGGACCACTACTGGCCAGGACCCCTACCGCAATTTAATTGGGCACCCTGCGATCAGTGATGAACCTACCGGATGTCAGGGCTGTAGCTGCCATGGGGAACTGTGGCATAATGGGTCTACTAGGGGGGATGCTCTACTCCTAGCCCCCTCCCTCACTGTGTGCCCATCACCATAACACTCGGGTTTTGCTGCCACCATCAGAGCTTTGAGCTTCCGGGGTTAAGGGCTGCTCTGGAAGCCCAAACCCTGCTCCTTATTAGAGATTGCTTTCCCAGCATAAGCCAAACTTGGGAAGCATTTTCGGGTCGCAGTACACACACCAGGCACTCTTGATTAGAGAAAACAAGATGTATAGTTTTTACTAGCTAAGTTAACTGAATTACAAGGATACAAAAAGGTAGGGAAAAGGCATTGAACTCGTGAGCAAACACAGGCAACTATGAGCAGGTATGGTAACCTGTTTAGAATTCATCTAAACCTAAACGGTCCCTAACCTTGCTTCTCTGCATAGAAGGACTTACTCTCAGTATCTTCTCTGCATAGTAAGCATGGATGTCTTAGCTATGCAGGGTTCGGTTCTTTCCCAGCTGGATGGAGAAAGCTGGGTGTTGCAGGTCAGTCCAGCACAGCTACCGGGTGCTGGTCATGAGGTCTCTGTCTGTGGAAATTTATTAGTCTTCTTTTAAAGGGCAGCACTAGCATCTCAGCTATTGGCTCACAGCCACAGGTGACCCTGTTCAAGGAGGGGGGCATAGCTCAAGTGGTAAGAGTGCGTGCTTTCCATGTATAAGGTCCCAGGGTCAATCCCCAGCATCTCCACTTCAGGATCCCTGGTAGCATGCCTGGGGGAGGCCTCTGCTGGGGGCTTGGAGGGGTCTCAGGTAGCACGCCAGGATGGCCTCTGCCAGAGACACTGAAAGAGCTGGATTTGGACCTGAATTTGAAACCCCTGCTGCCATGTCAGGTTGTGACAATGCTGGGCTAAGATGGACCATTGGTCTGACTAAGTTAGGCAGTTTAGTTGCCAATCAGTTAGGTTACCTGACCTAGGGTTCCTTCTTTTGTAAGGTGTGGTCAGTCAGATGGGCTAAGGTAAGCACATATTCTTATATGGTCTGGCAGAGTCCCTTGCCTTGTGTCAGGGAGGAACTTAAGGGGCAATCTAGCCAGGAGGATTTCTCCACAGGAAAAAACCTCCTGCCTCATTTCATGGTGGATGCACATATGCCTTTGGGCAGGAGGGGTGGGATACAAGTTTTAAATAAACAAATAAATAAATAAATAAATATGCATTCCCAGGGATTCCACAGGGGCCTCTTCACCTGGGAGGGTCTTGTCCCAGAGCAGATGTTTCAGGGGCACCCTCCAGCCTCTCCCTGAGCTGGATGTCCCGAACAGCCGTTCCGTCACGTCTTAGCCGTGCCTGTGCCATGGCCTGCCTCCCCCTGGGCATTGCTGTTGAGGCCCACAGTACTGTGCGACCATGTGGTTGGATGCCCCATCTGCCAGACCCCATTGCTGCTTCTGGACACTCCTGCCCCCATCCCTGTAGCATTAACGAGCACCTCCATCCCTCTTGGAGTGGGTGCAACGGTAGGCTGGAGTGATGGTTGGGTGGAACACCCACGGGCCCGTGCTCACCCATTCACCAGCCTGTCAGTCGCCGCCGCCTTCGCCCGGTGCAGCAGCCCCTTCCAGGCTACAAGAAACCCCTTACCATGTCCAGCGGCGCCACGCCGCCTCCAGCACAGCCACCCCCAGCCGAAGGCGCCCGGGGCGAAAGCGGCGGGGAAAATGGCTCTGGAAGGGCGGGAGCCGCTGAAGAGCCCCGCCCCCCGTGCGTGCCTGGAGGCGCGCGGAGCGCCGCAATGGGGGGCGGAGCCACCACTACAAAGGCCGGCACTGCAAAGGTAGCAGTGCCGGTAAACAGAGCGACAGCCCCTGGAGAGACTGGCCCCCCTTAAGCTAAGTGTTGAACTTGACTGTTTTGGTTGTAATAATTGCCGTGTGTGTTCCCCATCCTTGTTCCCTTCCTGTTATAACAAGTAGAGTGTGTGTTCTCCCACCCTGAGTTGTTTGTGTATACGTGTATTCCTCTGCCCCTTGCCCCAGGTCATTTGAGAGAAGTGAGTGAGAGCCTGCGGGCTCGCGCGGTTGGGCCTTTCCCTCTTCCCTGGGACCATCCCTTCCCTGCCTCTTGAGAGTGTGTAAGCCCCGTGAACCTTAACGGTGGACCTTGGGACCCCCTCCCCTGTGGACCTGGCACGTCCCTCACAAACCTTCCTTGCCAAATCCCTGACGAGTGCAAGTGGTGAAGCTGGACCCCCTTCCTTGTTCCCCAGCTCTGTGCCCTATGATGATAGGGGTCAAGATTCAGAGTGCGTAAGCACACGAACAGACCCAAACACTATCCTGACGGGCCTCCTTTCCTCGCAGTACACAAACAGAGCTCCCTCGTGTGCGAACGGTGTGAGTGGGTGGCGCTTCTCCCCTTCCTACCCCCTCCCACCTGACAGATTTACCGGCAACGAGCACCACCCCTCTAGTCCAGTATGGACGTAGCCAATGAAATAGGGAAGTTGGTGCATGCTGTGCAGTCCTTGGCCATGCAGATCAAGGACCTGCAGGATCACCACTCAGAACTGGCAGCAGCTGTAGCCCAGCAGCAGGCAGCGCCCCCCCCCCCCGTGGCCGTTTTGCTGGCACCCCCAGTACCACCGCCTGCGGCAGAAGAAGCAGAGGAGGCGGCTGTAATGGCACCACCTCCCCCGCTGGCCCCAGTTCTTCCAGTTACTAGACGAGAACCCCGGGGACCCCAGATAGAGAAATTTTGGGGGGAACGGAGAACCTGCCGAGAGTTTTTGGTGCTCTGTGAACTTACCTTTACCACCCAGCCGACCACCTATGATACCCAAGTCCTTAGAGTTGCATTTGTGATCGGAAACCTGGGGGGGAGTGGCCCTGGAATGGGCCACGAATTTGCTGACCAGCAAAAGCCCCCTGTTGTCGGATTATGAAGGATTCATCCGGGAATTTCGTTTTCTCTTTGACCATCCTCATCGTCGACGGGATGCGGAAGCCTCCATACTTTCCTTAAGACAAGGCCGGATGCCCCTCTTCAAATACATTACTGTGTTCCAACAACTGGCCTTGGAACTACAATGGTCAGAGGATGCCCTTCGGGCCCACTTCCGGAAGGGCCTAGCGGACGAACTGAAGGATCAATTGGCCTATGTCGCTCTTCCAGACACCTGGACGGGGGTAGCTTCTCTGGCCCTCCAGATCGATGCCCGGCTGGCGGAGAGGCGAAAGGAGAGACAGCAGGATAATAGAACCTTCCCGATCCGGTCCGTACCCATCTCGTTCCCATCTCCTGCTGGAAGTGGATCACCCCCGCCAGACCCGGAACCCATGCAGCTGGGCGCTTCACGGGGCCCATTGACTGCTGAAGAACGGGATCGGCGCCGTCGTTCCAGAGCATGTTTCTATTGCGGTCAAGCGGGCCACTTCATCCATGAGTGTCCCGCCTTACCGCCCTCTCGTCATCAGCAGGGAAATGCCAAGGGCCGGGACGAACAGGGGAGCGCCCGACCATAAAGATCGCCCCTTCCCTTACATTGCAGGCGCCTCAGCAACTGCGGGTGCCAGTCACCTTAACCCTCGCCCCACGACGGTCCTTAGTGGTATGGGCCTTGTTGGATTCTGGGGCCTCGGCAAATTTCATAGATGCCACCCTAGTACAGCAACATGGGATACCCACATGCACGAAGGCGCGTCCGGAAGCTGTCCATACGATTGATGGATCACCTCTCATCTCGGGCCCTGTGATTCACCAAACCACCCCCTTGACCTGTACAATAGGGAATCATCAGGAACTCCTTGGTTTCGATGTGGTTTGCACCCCCCTCTTCCTGGTGGTCTTGGGACTCCCGTGGATAATGATGCATGAACCCCTAGTGCAATGGGCACAGCGACGACTACAGTTCTCTTCCCCCTATTGCGCGCAGAACTGCCTAACGGCAGCCCCCATGGTTCCGACTACTAGGACTTTGGGGGTGGCAATTGAGACACCCTTACCCCCCCCTGCCCGAGGAATATCAGGAATTTCAAGAGGTATTCAGCAAGGCCCGGGCTGCACAGTTACCTCCGCACCACCCATATGACTGCCCCATAGAGTTACTTCCGGGCACAGAACCCCCCCTTTGGGCGGATCTACGCCCTTTCAAAACCAGAACTCACTGAACTCCGAGCCTATCTAGAAGAAGCCCTCCACAATGGCTCCATCCGGCCTTCCACCTCTCCCGCAGGGGCCCCGATATTCTTCGTGCCAAAGAAGGATGGGGGATTGAGACCCTGTATAGATTATCGGGGCCTGAACAGTGTAACCATCAAGAATCGCTACCCCCTACCACTAATTCCGGAGCTGCTCAACCGGCTCCAAGGGGCTCGGCTTTTTACAAAGTTGGATCTTCGCGGAGCCTATAATTTACTACGCGTACGTCAAGGGGACGAGTGGAAGACGGCTTTTCGTACCCGCTATGGGCACTTCGAATATTTGGTAATGCCATTTGGATTAGCAAATGCCCCCGCTGCATTCCAGCATCTTATGAACGATATTTTACGAGACATGCTGGACACCTTCGTAATAGCATACTTGGACAACATTTTGATTTATTCCACGTCATTCAAGCAACATGTAAATCATGTGCGACAAGTCCTACAATGACTCCAAAAACACCACCTGTATTGCAAACAAGAGAAATGCGCATTTCATTTGAGCTCCATTGAATTTTTAGGGTTTGTGATCAACTCTACGGGAATCCAAATGGACCAGAAAAAGGTTCTGGCCATTCAACAGTGGCCTCCCCCAAAGACCGTAAAAGCCTTACAGCGTTTTCTCAGTAGTATTAATTACTACCGGCAATACGTTCCTCATTACTCCGAAGTTACTACGCCCTTAACCCAACTTCTCAAGAAGAACCATCCCTATGTGTGGGGATCAGAGCAGGAATACAGTTTTCAATTTTTAAAGGAAGCCTTCACAAGGGCTCCACTCCTTCAGCACCCCGATTTTGCCCAGCCATTTTTCGTAGAAGCCGATGCGTCCAGCATGGCCATTGGAGCCGTATTGCTGCAACAAGCAACTGAGGGAAGAACCCTACCATGTGCTTACTATTCTAGACAGCTTACCCCGGCGGAAAAAAATTACACTATTCTCGACAGAGAATTACTAGCTATTAAAGCCGCCTTCGAAACATGGCGACACTACCTAGAAGGGGCATCTTACCCCGTCACGGTTACCACCGACCACAAAAATTTAACCTTCCTCCAAACTGCCCAGATCACCAATCATCGACACGCTCGTTGGGCCCTGTTTTTTGCCCGGTTCTCTTTCATCATTCAGTATCGACCCGGGAAAATGAATTTACTAGCTGTTTCCCGGTATCATGAAGGAAGAGAAATGGGAACCCATCTAAGTGGACCCATTTTAGCACCACAAGTGTTTGCTGCCACCATCCCGTCTCTGTCTCAGTTACGGCAAGCCTCTACCCAAGAACTAGCACCAGTCCCGGACTCCACCTACATACAAACCGATGGGCTCCTGAAAAGGGAACACCAGGTGGTGGTGCCACCATCCTGCCAAGCGCAGTTGTTATGGGCCCACCATGATGCACCACTAGCAGGGCATCCCGGAGTAGCCCGAACTTTGGCCCTTCTCCAGCGCCAGTATTGGTGGCCGTCCATAAATCAGGATGTCCAGCAATATGTACAGGCATGCGCAACGTGCACACGTACAAAAGTCCCCAGACAACCCCCAGCCGGCCCCTTGCAACTTACTCCAACGCCGGTGGGACCCTGGAGGACTATCGGCCTCGACTTCATCGTTGAATTGCCCCCATCCCGGGGATACAACACGGTGTTCGTCATCGTAGATCATTTCTCAAAGTTAGCCCACTTTGTGGCCTGTAAGGGGCTACCAGCTGCTTATCGTACTGCCCTCTTGTTTATACGACATGTTGTTAAACTTCACGGATGGCCCGCAGAAATTATAAGCGATCAAGGAACACAATTCGTCTCCCGCTTTTGGACCACTCTTTTCAAGGCACTCCAAGTACAATTGAAACCTACCACGGCCTACCATCCACAAGCAAATGGGCAAGTGGAGAGAGTGAATCAAAATTTGGAGCAATATCTGCGATGTTATATTGATTACCTCCAAGATGATTGGTATGCCTGGTTACCATTAGCAGAATTTGCATATAATAATGCACCAAATGCTTCACTGGGTAACTCCCCCTTTTTTATAACATACGGGCATCACCCACAGATGACCTTTCCCGTTCTCCCCTTACTTTCGGTACCAGCAGCTGGGGTTTTGGCGCAACAGTTGCAACAGGTGCATTCCCTTGCCAAGACTACATTAGGCAAGGCCCGACAACAGTATAAGAGCTATGCGGATCGCCATCGGCGCCCAGCACCGCGGTTGCAACCTGGAGATATGGTCTAGCTTAACCGCCAGCACTACCCCTCCAAGCGCCCCTCCTCCAAGCTCAACCACAAATTCATCGGACCCTTCCCAATTCTCCGACAAGTGAACCCCGTTACCTACACCCTCCAGTTACCTCCACAAATGCGTATACATCCCACTTTTCATGTGTCCCTTCTGAAACCTGTTAATGCATCTTGTACATCTGGCCCATCTGACAACAGTGAGGACCATGACAGCAGCACGATAGGCGACGACTACGAAATACGCTCAATCTTGGATGCCAGACTGTATCGAGGTCGAGTACATTACTTTATCGACTGGTTGGGATTTGGCCCTGAAGAACACTCCTGGGAACCAGCGGGAAATGTCAATGCCCCTCGCCTAGTTCGTCTCTTTCATCATTGGCACCCCGATAAACCCCATCCAGGGCTCCACCGGGGGGGGGGGGCCTTTGCACGGGGGGTACTGTCAGTCGCCTCCGCCTTCGCCCGGTGCGGCAGCCCCTTCCAGGCTACAAGAAACCCCTTACCATGTCCAGCGGCGCCACGCCGCCTCCAGCACAGCCACCCCCAGCCGAAGGCGCCCGGGGCGAAAGCGGCGGGGAAAATGGCTCTGGAAGGGCGGGAGCCGCTGAAGAGCCCCGCCCCCCGTGCATGCCTGGAGGCGCGCGGAGCGCCGCAATGGGGGGCGGAGCCACCACTACAAAGGCCGGCACTGCAAAGGTAGCAGTGCCGGTAAACAGAGCGACAGCCCCTGGAGAGACTGGCCCCCCTTAAGCTAAGTGTTGAACTTGACTGTTTTGGTTGTAATAATTGCCGTGTGTGTTCCCCATCCTTGTTCCCTTCCTGTTATAACAAGTAGAGTGTGTGTTCTCCTACCCTGAGTTGTTTGTGTATACGTGTATTCCTCTGCCCCTTGCCCCAGGTCATTTGAGAGAAGTGAGTGAGAGCCTGCGGGCTCGCGCGGTTGGGCCTTTCCCTCTTCCCTGGGACCATCCCTTCCCTGCCTCTTGAGAGTGTGTAAGCCCCGTGAACCCTAACGGTGGACCTTGGGACCCCCTCCCCTGTGGACCTGGCACTTCCCTCACAAACCTTCCTTGCCAAATCCCTGACGAGTGCAAGTGGTGAAGCTGGACCCCCTTCCTTGTTCCCCAGCTCTGTGCCCTAGGATGATAGGGGTCAAGATTCAGAGTGCGTAAGCACACGAACCGACCCAAACACTATCCTGACGGGCCTCCTTTCCTCGCAGTTCACAAACAGAGCTCCCTCGTGTGCGAATGGTGTGAGTGGGTGGAGCTTCTCCCCTTCCTACCCCCTCCCACCTGACACAGCCTCTGTTCACCTGTAGCCCCCTTTTACCCCATCTGTGATAAAGAACTTGGCTGTGACTGTACCTCCTAGCGTGCTTATGTGTCCGTGTGCCACTCCGATCGCCCCTCCCATGGCTGTAGCCATTTCTCTCTGTGGTTGTCAGTGTGATTGGAGTCCAGGGGGTTCCTGGTCGGGATCACTGGGGCTGTCTGGTAGCAACCTGTGCTGCGTGATGCATTCCCGTGGGGGCTCCTTGCTGGATCGGGGGTTTGGCCTGTTGGGTGGTGTCCTGTTGTGAGCCCTGCCCTTCAGCTCTGCAGTATCTGATGGATGCATCGTTAGCCAATGAGCAGCGCAATCAGGCCCCAGCAGTCTCATGGCACTCTGTGATTGCTCAATGCCTGCTGCCTCCCAAAACCAATCAGGGGGCTGTGAGGGAGGGCACTGCGACCCTTTCTAATGGGCGAGCCATGTGTTTGCTCTCTGTTCTGTGAGAGCTCTCTGCTTGTCAGGTTGCGTTTTACAGAACTGGTGCTTGCACACAAAAAATCCTCCCTAGCCTTCATGTATTACCAATTCCTTTCCTTCCTCATATACCCTACCTTTTACCTTCTCCCTATAGAAGAGAGAGATTAGATATATAGATATAGATACTATAGATATTTAGATTTAGATAGATATTAGCTGTGTACATATAGAGAGATTAGATCTTATATAGGTACTAGTCTATTTTATTATATTAGGATTATAGGATAGTAGGATTAGGTTAGGTTTTATGTATATATTCATTACTTCTTTGTGCAATTGTGTGTACATTAGACAATGAGAAAGGGAAGGATTCCTAGTTCAGCCTCTGGGGCAGGTGGCCCTGGCAGAGGGTGAGGCCATGGGCGTGGGGGAGTTGGCAAGTCCACTGCCACTTCTGCCACGGCTGGCAGCCCATCGCCCAAGCTGAAGAGACCTGATTTTTTTCCCTCAAGGCGGCAGGTCTTATCAGGGGAACAGGCTGCAGCACAGATCTCATGAGTGGCATATGTGGAAGGCAGAGAGCCCCAGTCTTTCACTAGTAGCAGTGGCACTGGAGGAGGGAGCCAAGGGCAAGGGGGGGAGGGGGGTGCAGCAGCAGCACTACACACACACTCCCTCCTGAAGCACTGGCAGCAGCTGGCACTGCCAGCAGTGTTTTTTCACTGGAGGCAGCAGAAGATATTAGTATGGGGAGCCCCAGCAATGATGATGATGTGGGTGCTGTTGCAGGGAGTGGTGCAGGGGCAACCACCTCTCCTGGGCAGGCTCCTCCCTCTGACACCGTCCCCACCCACCCCCCGGGATTTTGAGGATTTGGGGGAGGATGTATTTGAAGGCATCCTTCCCCACTTTGGCAGCAGCAGCAGCCCAGCTTCAGCAAACAGTAGCAGGGCACCCGCTCCTCCCATCCTGCAAGGTGGAAGCAGCAGCAGCTTCAGCATGGATGGTGTCATGGAGCTGGGCAGCAATGAGGGGAACAAGGAGGAGGTGGAGGAAACTCCTGCTCATGATGATGATCCTATTGTGGCCCCATTGGGAACAAAGGCAGGGGCCCCCAGCAGCAGCACAAAGGGTTCAGGGCACTCCAGGGGGCCTGTTTCCCAGGTGACAGCCGCCAGGTGGCCTGCCTTCCCTGTGGGAAGGTAGTGTGCTGTGGAAATAAAATGGGGGATCTCAGTATCAATGGCATGAATTCCCACATGAGGACCTGGCATAGGGCTTTGCTGCTTCAAGAGACATCAGAAACTGTGGACAGGAGTGGCTTGTGCTTCTGCAGCAAGCACAAGCAGCAGCAGACCTGCCCCCTCTGCTCATGGCAAGGGGAAGGAGGGACAGCAGCAGCAGATCCCATTTCAAACTCCCCATCAGCAGCAGCGTCAGGTCACAATGGAGGATCTGGGGTTTGGGCAGCTGGGGCATGGCGGAGTGCATCACCAGGCAGGATGATTTCCCTGGATGACCAGCCATTCAGCATTGTGTTCGTACCCCAGTACCAGCTTCCCTCATGCACCACCTTCAGCAGGCAGGTGGTGCCCTCCCTGTACCAGGCAGCCAGAGAGCGGGTGAGGGAGCAGCTGGCCGGGGCAGGTGGGGCAGTTGTGCATTTCACCACAGACATTTGGAGCAGCCGAAATGCACAACATGCCTACCTGATCCTGACTGCTCACTGGTGGCAGCTAGTGGTGGCAGGAGGAGGAGCAAGAGGCAGCAAGGGTGAGGGGACAGGGGGTACAGGTGGGCCCTGCTTCATGCCTAGGTGTTTGACGAGAGACACACTGCCATCAGCATAAGGGGAGCCTTGGGCACCATGGTGGAGGGGTGGCTAAGGAATGAAGCCCCATTCGCCAGGGGGTTCGTGTTAATGGATAATGCCGCAAATATGAAGGCAGTGCTGGAGGGCAGGTTCCAGCACATCCCCTGCACTGCCCACACCTTTTACCTGGTGGTGAGGATGCCCTGGGCCTGGGGGAGAAGGCAGCAGAGCGCAGCAGCAGCCCCCTTACCCTGCTGTAATCGAGAAGGGCAGGAAGATTACAGGGTACTTTAACAAGAGCGTGAAGGGTGGTCACCTCTTGAAGGAGAATCAGGTGGAGCTGGGGGCGCAGGAGCACCGCCTTGTGCAGGACATCAGCACCAGGTGGAACTCCGCCTATAGCATGATGGAGCATCTGGTGGAGCAGAGGCGGGTCCTGCACAAGGTAGCCTCAGATGGGGAGATTGGGGTGGAAAGGCCACTTGGGCGGGATAAGTGGACAATGATGGCTCAGGCCATGCTCGTCCTTAAGCCCTTTAAGCAGGGCCCCGAGTCTTCTGCGCTCCCACGATTCGTGGGATTTGCGCAGAATCCTGCCCTCGGCAGGATTCTCGCAGAAACTGGGGAAATCCCCATGGGATTTCCCTTCCTTGGCAGTGAGCCAATCAAGGACCACCTTTATTCAGGCCACAAGCCAATCAGGGGCTTGCACGGCCTTTATAAAGCTGGTCACATCAGCACATGGCACCTACTTGATCGACGTGAGACCGTGCTCCAGGATCACTGCCGCTGCCGACTCCAACTGCTTCCAGCCGCTCAGCTCCAGCCGCCGCGGGGATCGCTGCCTCTGCCGCCGCTGCCAGGATTGCCGCCGCCGCTGCTGCCTCTGCCTCCGCCTC